>WBMV01003268.1:171447-261306 GCA_013396655.1 Campylorhamphus procurvoides | reverse complement strand
ATCGTTCCCATCCCTCCCATCCTTCCCACCCTTCTCATCCCTCCCATCCCTCCCATTCCCGAATTCTCCAGGACAGGGTCCATCCCCCCTGCCTGCTGGAGAACGAGGTGACCCCCAAACCCCTCAGCCCCATCTGGAATTCCATCCTGAAATGGCATCGAAACCAGTGGGATCCCCCAGGGTTTTAGTGCTGGTAAATTCAAAGCTGTTAATACCTGCTGAGAGGCAGCCCATGAAGGGATGCCCCCCAAAAGGGGCTCCTTCTACCTCAAAGGGCCCGAATTGGGGCTATAATTAGAATTTTTCGTGCACTCATAAAGCTGTTTGATGCAGTAGCTCAGCAGACATTTCTGACACAAGCCAATCCCTGTGTTCAGGGCCCTTTCAAGTTTATTCCATGAGCCGTGTGTGCACAAACCCACTGTTCTCTGCAGCGTGGGCAGCTACAGAGCCTGCAATGGCCCATTGTGGGCAACTGACCCGAACCCAGGGGTGCAGCAAAGGGCAGATCTGCTTCAAAATGAATCACTGCTTTGACAGAACTGGTTCTGCTCATTCTCTCCCCTGGGAGAACAGCAAGACAGTCAGATCTTGGTGCAATTCAATCTAATTCTCCATTAGGTCTGCCTTTTTAAAGCCTGGACTAGTGTTCTAAATTAAGAGCTGCAGGTGCATTTTGAAATCACCCCCCGTTGTCCTGACCCCTCCAGAGATGCAAATTTTCTACCTTTTGCTTAGGAACTTGACCTTAAGATGTTAGATACAAGTTTCAGACTGAAGTGAGCAGAATTACCTTCATTTAGAAGCTTTTTATTCCCCTTTCACAATGCTTTTTTATGCCTTTGAGGTCTCCTAACTTGAATTATGGCAGCTATGGAGTGAATTTATTCCTCTGTCCTATAAAACATGTTCCAATTTCATTTTACCACATTGAAGCATTAGGAGAACTAATAGTGATACACAAGACCAAACAAAACTGCTTTATTTCTCATAAGTCTTAACACCTTCATGTATTACTTTTTTAAAAAAAATCAGTGTTTTCAGTGTTATATTTTTATTTGGGGTTTCCAAGAGCCTCCCTAACACTGTGAAGATTTGCTGGCTCATACTGAATGTTATTCCACAGGTTATTTTTCCCCTCTGAGCCTCCTCAGTGCAAGTTTCCAGTGGAGGCAGATGCTGCTCTGAGCCATCCCCTGCAGTCCCTGGGATGTGATGTAATGCCCATTGTCATTCCCACATTTCATGGGCTTTGTTTTCCCCACAGCCTGCTGCTGGCACAGAGAGGAGCCTTCACAGGAGGTTCATTTATTTATTTCTAATCTTCATAGCTCAAGTGAAACACGTGGAGCCATTCCTGCTCTGGAATAGTGCTGGAACCCTCCACCACATCCTCCTTTTCCCCCCTCACCTCCTGGCTCACTGGATCCATAACTCCATCCCTGCAGTGCCTCACTTGGTCCTTCAGCACCTCCTCCCATCCTGCCTCTCCCAGGCTCATTTTCCACTGCTTCCCACATGTTTTCTCCCCCATTCCCAATTCCAAGTGGAAAAGCACACTGCAACCCCACCCCGTTTAATGCCCTCATTAATATCTCTGCCATCCTTCCCTCCAGCCTCCTCACCCCTTCTTTCACCCACTTAGGTCACCCTTGAGTCTCTGCCTTCAAAACAAGCCTCCCACACCTTAACCACACTCCCCAAAGCTGCTCCCCAACCCTCTTTCCAACCTCTGTCCCTCTTTGTTTCAGGTTTCCTTGGGGTTATTGGATTTCTCTCCATGACATAATCCCATTTTGAAGAGCACATAGATTAAAACATGACAAAGAAAAATGCCCAAGTGCTATAAACTCATTTGAGTTATAGAAGCAGCCCCTGCCTCGCTGGCCCTGGTGACCTCCCAGACTCCATCTGTGCATGACAAGTAGGTACTCAGGCCCAGATTCCCAAATTAAACTGCCCATGGAATGGGGCTCTGGATTGTGGCACCCACCTCCCTCCCCTGTGCGAGTCAGCAGCTGGCTGTGATTTAAAACCCCAATCTAGGAGATGGAGAAACTTCAGCTCTCTGCCTGTGTCTGTTAAAACCTGCTAAATTATAATGCAACTGAAATGTAATTACTTTTCATCCTGCACAGAGAATACAAAACATTAAGGGGGTGATGTGAATTCACTACTTTAGAGCAAGCCACAGTAAATTTAATTAAAGTGGCCTCATGTAAAACACAGGCAAGTATAGCATAGTTATCTTAGTTTGGTTCTCAGCATCATTTTGCCCCTAAAAAATTAATGAGTGTTTTGGTTTTTAATCTGCTGAATTAACCCCTTTAACTGCAAGAAAAGGTTTCACTAACAGAAGTTTGGGGTCAGTGTTTTAATAGCATTTACCTAATCATCTCAACATTTTAAGTGATGTTATTTTGAATGAAAAATAAACATTTTAACCCATACATTCACTCTTGGTTCTCTGTGTGTCTGATCTGTACTCACATCCCCCATTAGTTATCAATAAACACAAAGCAACACAGAAATGAGCCAGGAAACAACTCACATCACCCCCCCTAATCTTTACTGGGTAAAAGATGCAGCAAGTTTTAGGAAAAGAGCTTTTCAGTTCACTGAAAACCTATTTAACAAAGCCCTGCTGGGATGCAGAGATGGGAAAAGTGAATTCTGGCTGCCAAAATGCCTGCAGGGAAAATATTTTGCCACTCACACTCCAATATCTCCCTGGCTCCATTCTAGCAATATTTATGAAGGCTGCTGCTGCTCCTGATGGTGCCTTGAGAGCTGGGGGCTCAGGGAAGAGAAGAATCAGGAGCTGAGCATTTCACAGGTTTAGATGTAAAATTGCCTCTTCTTGAGCTTCTGCTGTGTGAGAAGGAGATGTTTCCTTGCTGTGCTCAGCTGCTCCTGTGGAGCTCCCAGTCAGCCCAGTCCAGGGGCTCCAGTACAGCCCAGTTCTGCCCTGCAATGCCACATTTGGGATTTCCTGAAGCACAGCCCAGAAATCCCCTCTGCACAGACAGACTTCAACTCCAAAGCCAGGTCAGCTTCTCCTCTTTGGGATTCAGTGCTCTGGGAAAGGGTCTCAGCCACCATCAGCCATAAAATACTTCCAGTGCCCCTCTGGAGGGTTCCTTTTTGTCCTGGTCCCAGTTTGTCAGTGATGCTGGTGTAGTTTGGTGTCTAAGGTGGCACAGGGACAACATGGCAGCTTTTCATTTTATTTTGTAGCTTCACCACAAACCTCTGGTGTTAAATATGGTTGTCCAGGTATCATTACTCTGCTGGATTAGCCACAAAATCCAGATTTACTTGAACTGCTTGCCCTTGGTCTGCTAGAGCCAGGAATAAACTCTTTTGGAAGTTCTTGAGGGTTTTTCCATGGGATCCTGGGAGGGTGATTTCCCCTCGAGTTCAGGTATCTCCACTGCCCAGCTCTGGTTGTAGGAGCACTGCCATGAATAGGAAATAATTTGTGCACCAACTGCAAATAAACACACAGGCTGCTTGGGTTTCCTCTCCATTAACCAGGCTGGAATGACTCAGGAAACTCACACACTTCAGAGTTTGCCAGAAAGTTAAATCAAAGCTGAATATTCTCTACTAGAATTACTCCTGTATTGCAGTATATTGAGATATTTTTAAAAATCAACATAAAGATTTTATTTGGAATGGCAAATATACCATTAGCTAAAGCATTTCATCCCATGGGTGGCTCTTTGGGCCTGATCTGGCCCCACCCAAGTGACATTTACCCCCCAATATTGGACAGGAAATATAAAGAGGCACGAAATAAGCCAGGAAACGGGCTTAAAATTTAACAGACTGGCTTTAAAATTTACAGGATTTTAAAGTATTTCTGATTTTTCTTGAAGCTTTCCCTGTCTCCAGCACTGGGACAGAGCTTAATGCACATCCCTTTAATAGCATTTTTCAAAAGAAATGATGATTTTATAATAGAATCAGCCTTACCCTGCCTCTGTTGGGAAAGAAGGGATCTTCAGAGATATTCCCCCAGCTTCTGAATTGGGTAGATAAATAAAAGAGGCAACACAGAAACAGGTTCAGTGATAACTCGTGGTAGTTGTTTAGACAACAACCACATTTTCCTTAAAAAAATCCATATTTTATGATCTAATTCAGCACATGTACCAAGCCCATACTCTGTTTATCTTGGCTTTTTATAGAGCAGCCAAAAGTAAGTCTCCTAGCTGGGAAAACTCTGTATCCTTTTTCAGAATGTATAAGGATAAAAATACTTTTCTGTCAGATGCTCAGTCTTCCTCCTTCTCCAGGAGTTAGAAATTAGCAGTCTGACCTTCTCCTGGATGGAGGAGTTGGCAGAGGAGTTTCCAAGCCACCAACTCCTCTCCATCACAGACACCACAGTGAATAACCTGAGCAGGGTTTCTCTGAAGAGAAACTGAGGCTTTTATTCCTGCAGCCTTGAACAAGACACTGAAAACATCACTGAAGACAAGGTTGCTTTTTTTTTCCAAAGCTTATTCTACTTATTTGTTCTTCTGCCAACTTTTTCAAGCCGTTTCAAGAGGGTCTTTATCCTTGCCCCAGTGTTTATTCTGCTGTTGTATTTATAGGCAGTCACATCCTCCCCTCAAGTTTGTTTTGTCAGAAACAAACCACATTTCTTTCATCTTCTCCTGTCCAAAGATTCCTCATTCCCAGCTGTCTGACCAACCCTTCTGCTCCACAGGGGCAAGAGGGCTTTTCCAGAGAACATTTTAGTTTAGGTAATGCAGTCTTAGAAGCTCTTAAGAGTAAAGAAGCTGGAATGTCCTCAGCTCTTATCCAAAAACCTGCATCTCCGAGCTTGGGGAAACACTCAGCAGGTGCAGTCTGATCCTTCAGTGCCTAAAGAAGATGACTAAGGCTAATTTGAGTCCGTCTTAACTCTAATATTTGTATTGTTGCCCTATTTATCAATGGCTTATAGGACTAGTGAAAAAAATCAATGTAAAATTATGTGGGGTTTTTTTCTCAGTTTTAAGTCTTTACTTACCATATTTTCAAGTCTTCCCTTTTATAGCAGCATGTTGAAAATCAGATCTTTGCAAAGAAAAGCCCTGCTGAATTTTTTTCCTCCAGCACTCTGGGATTTGGAGTTTAAGAGGAAGAAAAGCCCCTTTTGCCACGTGGGTGGTGGTGCTTTGCTGTCCCCACCTTGGGGCCTGGGGTCTCCTGGGTGAGCAGATGGGGCTGGCTGCATTCAGATGTCACTTTGGGTTGTGTTCAAAGAGTTCTTGCAGTTGGTGTGTCCTTCAGGAGGGGAGTTGTCTGGGTAGAACAGAAATATTTGCTTCAGTGAGTGATTAGTTTCAAGGAGGGGATGTTTTCCAACTTCACTGGGTTGGAAGGTAAGTGTATTCCACCCACGCTGTAGACAGATACCTGACTCCTTTGAAAGCAAATGTTTGGGGAGAAGAGGAGGAATGGGATGGAGCAAGTGGGGGGATTTGTCAGGAGCTGGTGCTGCCTTGTCTGTGCAGCTGACAAACCCCCTGCTATCACTGCACACAGCCATTAGGATTGAAGCCACAGCCTCTGCCCTGCTGCAGATGGCTCCAGATGAGAACCTCCTGCTGCCACACACACAGGGAAAGCAGAGAAATGTGCTGCTCAGGGGAAAAGAGCTGCCCAGGGCAGGGAATTCTGGCAGAGCCTCTGCACCGGAGGAAGGATGCGGCTCCCGGAGGCTGGGGAGAAATAACATCAATCTGCTTCCCCAAGCCTTTTAGTGCACAGCTCATAACCCAATTATTCTCAGCCAGGCTCATTTTTCTCTCTTTTTTTCATGCAGGAAATAATCCTCACTGTTGCAGCTCCTGTGAGGTTACCCAGGTGCACCCAAATGTTCAGTGTCCCAGGTGTGCCCAGGCACCTGGCCAGCCTGAGCCAAAACAAAGGTGTTTTCTTCAAAGCAGTGGATTTACACGGTAAAGTTCCCCCAGCACTTTTCATTTCTCTGTTATTATAGAACTGTTCAACTGTTGCTTTGAACTGCTGTAACCCCAGCCTGCACACAGTGGAAAAATTCCAGGGTTGCCTGTCTGAGCACGAGGCTGCAGCTCCCAACCAAGGGTTTGCTGCAGTTCCAGCTGAGTGTTCCTGTCTCCTGCATCACATCCTGCAGGTTTGCTGTCCCTCCTCCTGCAGGGATCCCTCTGGACAGTGGGTTAGAAGAGAAGAATGGGTATTTCCCAAGCTCTAAAGTCCCTTTGCTTGGCAAGACTGCCTTAAAAGCAAATACACTCCAGTGGGAGCTCAGGTAGGATCTGGGCTCTTCAGGTTTACCAGGTTTTGACCCCTGATTTTCAAAATGCTCCAAAATTTGCTGCTCAGTGAATTTGTCTGAATAGTAGAGGGGCACAGTAATAACAGGGGCATTTCTTAAAGCAAATTCTAAGTAATTTTGATTAAGAGGCTTTGCCAGCCACTTTTCACACTGAAATACCTTTGTGCCACTGTGGTAAGATTCTCTTGAAAGTTCTTCTTGTAGTTGCTGAGGTATTTAGGAAGGCAAAGGACAGGAATAGGCCTAAGATGACAAGATCATTTTTCAGTCCTCAGACGAGCCTGATAAGGCTCAATTCATCTCCCTGGTGAGTTCTGTTTCACCCAAGAATACCCTAAAAGTTGAATGAGCAGCTTCACATCCTTGTGGTTCTCCTCAGCTGCCGAAGGTTGTCAATACCCAGAGAAGCTGTGGCTGCCCCATCCCTGGGAGTGTCCAAGGCTGGAAGGTGTCCCTGCCCATGGCAGGGGGTGGAATGAGATGAGCTTTAGGGTCCCTTCCCACCCAAACTATTCTGGGATTCTGTGCTAATCTTTATACTGAATTCCCCATTCTGGCTCCCCTTGCCTCATTAATTCCCTGCAGAACTTCTAGGACACATGCTGGTGATTCCTTTATTCTACCCTTTATCTGGTTTTATTTCCACCTGTTCGCTTTCTCTCTATAGTGATTGCAGAAACTGTAGAAAAAAAACATTAAAATAATACTCTTTTATTTAACATAGAGCAACTGCAACACAGGAAACCATATTGAAAGTGTAATTAAGACTAAAAGCCAATCCAGTATTTCTGTGACACCTGCTGGGAGTTTATCTCCTTTCACAGTCTTTCACCAGGTTTTCTTTCACAGCTGACATGTTGGCTGATAACAGAAACATGAAATAAAGAGGACTGAAAGAGCCCTGTGCTGTACAGAATGCTGGCTCCTCACCATGGAATGCTCAATAGTGAATCATGCAATTGTTGAAAAGCCATTGGCAAACACTGGAGTTAAAGGTGGAGAAAAAGGCTTGACATGTGCAATGTTTTTCCTTCTCTGATTTTAAAGAAACATCTTCCCGAGAAATAGAACAACTCCCATAGCCATAAACTCCTTTAAATCTTATTTTTCATCACTGTGCTTGGTGGGTGCTCCTTTGGTGAGTGCTTTCCTGCCCTGTGCCAGATGCTGTTTCCATTCACAATGGAGTAACAGTGCTCTGTGAGTGATATCACAGCATCATTGCACAGCCCTCATTGTGCCTTCTCAAATTTAACCACTGAAACACGTTCTTTGTTGGCTGTATGGGGACTTTCAGATCTGGGGTTTGATTGAAGTCGGTCTGTAACAGGGCAAAAAAGAAAGAACAGAGCCTGGAGAACTTGGGCAGTTTGCAGAAAAACATGGAAATAAAAGAAGGGCAAAAAGGGAAAGTTGGACTGTTTGATATATTCTTGTGTGGGCAGAAGGATAGCTTGAAACAGGACTTGTGTAAGTCATTGGTTTTTAGTTTTTGAGGTGGTGCAGTTATTTAATTATTGACCCTGCTGAGGGATCTCCCC
Source organism: Campylorhamphus procurvoides (assembly GCA_013396655.1). Lineage (NCBI taxonomy): Eukaryota > Metazoa > Chordata > Aves > Passeriformes > Dendrocolaptidae > Campylorhamphus > Campylorhamphus procurvoides. The sequence goes on along the minus strand of WBMV01003268.1, from coordinate 253,446 downwards.
CTGGGCTCATGATGGATCAGCCTGTGGTGTTGGCCAGGGGGACACCTGGCTTGGGGGGACTCCTATTTCACCACAGCTCCAGCTCTGCACCCACGTGCTAAAGGAACTGGGTCCAAATACAGGCAATTTCTAGCTTTTCAATGAGATTCCAGATTTAGGCCCTTCTAAACACAGGCCAGGCCCTTTGCAGCTCCCTGGTGTGACCTGTGGTGATCACCTCGTGCTGACACAGTTCCATGCATAGCTGGGATGAGGTTTATGAACACTGGTGTGTGTGTTTGTGCCAGTGTCTGTGTGCATAGAAAGGATTCTTTTGAAGGGTTATGTAAAGACACATTTTCCAGCAGACAGAACAAATAGAAGGAATCCAGTTGAGTTACTTAAGGCCTGATCATGCAAGGAGTGGAACAGTCTGAATTTTAAATGCAGATTAGAGCACTCACATCCCCCAGGTCCCTCTGAGGTTGCAGGGGTGTGTCTGTGTCTATGGATGGCTTTAAGCCTAAACTGAGCTAAGGACATAATTATATGTGCTTATCCCCCACCTTGGAAGGAAATTGGTAATTATGAAAAAGGAAGGGATATGGAATCCATTCCTTTTGCAATTGGGAAGCGAATATTGATTTAACATCTTTGCTAAGCAGACGCTTTTTCTGGATTGCTTTATCACCTTCCCAGTCAAAAAAAGGAGCTGGCAAATGGGTCTATGGTCCAGCTGTATTTTCAGGAAGTATGGAAAAGGTCTCATTAGACTTTTGAAGAGGAAAGAGGGAGATATTTATCATAGCCGATGGAATATTGATGTATTTAAATGTGCTGATCTATGAGGTTTTAAAAAACAGAAAATGCGGTCAGGTTTTGCCCTCTTTGGAGTCCACTGAGACTGCACCAGGTAATATGTGGAGGGAAAATTTAGCCAAAAGCAGTTTTGAGGGAAACTCTTAAAATGCAGATAAATGAAGATGTCTGCTGACCCCAAGGATCTGCATTCACGTGGCGAAGGTTTCATTACTCACACTGCAATGCTTTCTGAAGCAGATTTTTGTATCATCATTTCCCATTTCAAATTCAGCTCTTAAATCCCAAAAGGGAATTAACTACCAGCCATTTGCATTTTAAAGGCAAAGCTCAAACCTCGATAGAGTGCTCTACTTAAGACTCCTTTTATATAACTTAGCCAATGAGCTCCATCTCGGTGGAGACCTTGGGGACTCAACCGAGTGGCTGGGAGAAGGAAAAGCCTAGACTTGGAGGAATCCTTGTAATTTGCTTCAGAAAATGCTGAATGTGCTGATACCAGTGGGAAGCTCTGCTGCAAAATGGTGGGTTTCATTATTGTAAATGTCTTTAATGTTGGGGGGAAAAGGGATCTTCCAGCCTTGGTGAGTTGACAGGGCAGAGCACAGGCTGGTCTCCCTTCCTGGGTGGGAGGGGAAAATCATAGGGAAATGAAGTTGTAAAGAAGGAACCTCCAGTTCAGCTCTTTGCAAGACATGGGAAAAGACTATTGGAAAGCTACAGGACAGGGATTTTTATTTCCTTTAAAGCTCTCTGAGGAGCTGACTCATCTTGTGAGAAAATGTGATTGAGGAGAAGGAATGAGGGTGCTGTGCCCCCGCTGAGGCCATGGGTTTGGGGTGGAAGTTGTAGGCAGCCCACTCCTTCCCTTGGAGGCACTGGGGTTCATCTTCTCCTCACATGGCCCTGTCCCTTTCAGCTGTGTCCTGCTCTTTGCCTTTATTCAGCTGACACTGACTTCAAGTACATGTATATCTCTATTTCTTATCACCAAGAGAACCTGTATCCCACCTTCTTGCTGCTGTAGGAGTTTAAAAGCTGCCAAAGCACTCCTACATCTCCTTTTCTTGTGGCCCCTCCAAAGAACTCTGTTTCAAAGGTTATAAAAACCCTGGAGCACAATATGAAGCCTCTCTTGAACAAGTTTATAAATCAATGGTGCTGGAGAGCCTTGTGTGTGTTTGGGACATTAAAATAAAAACCTTGTAGAGTGAGTTGACAGATAGGAGTTCCTGTGACTCTGAATTCCAGTATCCCACTGGTTTTCCCACTTACTCTCAGCTGAAGACCAGCCTGCTGATCAGACAAGCTCCTTACCAAAGTCAGGTCTGGGGACAAAACTAAGCTGCAGGTCCCTGTGCCTCCAGGGTGTGCATTTCCTGCACCAAAAATAAATATTCCTGTGTTGAAATAAGAAGGATGACTCGGTGGTTGGGAGCTCTGAGGCCCCTGATAGTGATTGTAACAGGAAATGTCTTAATAACTGTTTAAATAGAATGATGCACACTGCAGCTTTCTGTGCTGATAGCAAATCAAAGTGAGTAAAAGGGCGGCTTTGGAGTTATTTTGCTTCTAAGGGCACCAGAAAAATAAGCCCTTAAAGGTATCACACAGCTGATGGAAAACTACAGTTCCCTGTAATTTGCATTATCAGGCATGATGTGTCTCCTAGCCATTTTAAATCCCTTGTTGGCTGTCCCTGTGTCATCAGTTCCTTCCTCACACGCCCTGCTGGCTGCACACTGAGTGACTGCTCAAACAAGGCATGGGGTGAAAGCAGGAGGTGACTCTGGGGTGCCACGAAGGAGCTTGTTGGCACAGGCTATTCCACAGTGCCTGATGGAACAGGCTCTGAATCACACCTGACTGGGGAGGGAGGGGACATTTTTTGCTGCTGAATTGCACTTCTCTTCAAAGCTGCCGCAAATGATTCCACGTTTATTCAGCAGGACGAGGCCTGAGGTTTTGATATTCCATGTTGTTCAGTGCTGTGCCATTTGTTAAGATGATTTGGCTTTTAATCTACCAATGAATACTGAATGAAGAGTTCAATCATGAATCAGATCTCTTCTTTTGCTTGCCTGTAACACAAGCCATTTTTATTTTCAATTTCAGGTTTCTTTTACAGCAGAGGGCAAAAATAAATTATGAGTGAAAAGAAGTTAAAATTGTTCCTCTCAAGCAACTCTCCTGCATCAATGCTTGATCCTTCCATTATGTCTGATGTCATTAATCATTCTGCTGTAATATTTGACACACACATTTGTGGGACAAATTAAGATCTAATATAAAAGCTGCAATAATACTGACTTATGTGGAACTGCAGCTAATTATAACATATTTGAATTTTCATCTTTCATAGAAGACCTCTATAAAATGAACAACCTTTCACACTGCTGAAATGAGACTGAGACAGGCAAGCAGATGAGGGGAGAGGGAAGAAACATCCAAGGACAACAGGAGGAATCTCAGCACCATAATGAGCCAATAGCCATGGGAAATATGCTCATTTGGTTGGGGATTCTTTTTAACTGTGTGGGGTTTTTTCCTCTTTAAGCTTTCAGATGGTTTCTCTACAACTGTGGTGCTCAGCTTATTTAAGCTGGAGTGGTTTGGTTGCCTTGATACATGAACCACTGATCCTGCCATCTTCAGATTCAATGTCACTTCAGTCTTTGCAGGTGGAATAGAGGAGATAAAGGAGGCAGGAAGATATTAAGATGCAAAAGGGTGAGAGTTTACTAAATATTTCCTGCAATGCAGCCTCTCCTTTTCTCTCCTTGATGTCTTCTCTGCCTTTATTTGCAGACCTTCAGACCCTCAGTTTTGGAGTTCCCTGTGTTAGGGTCAGTGTTTGTGCTCAGCTCCTTGCAGAAACATCAGGCTTTGCTCTGCCTTGAGATCCTGCCAGTGCCCAAAGCCTCAGATCCATCTGGAGAGAGAAAATGAGCAGCATAAATTCCCAGTTTGTGTATTAGCTAAAAAGGTGGTTAGGCTCTGCTGTTTCTGCATTTGGGATCCTCAGTCTGAGTGTGGGCTCATTACTCTATTGAATTATATATCAGAGGTAATTTAATTTCCTGGATAGTGAATCCTTCAGATTTGCAGCTCTATTCCAAAATGGATTCGCTGTGTCTCTCAGACACTGCTTTTGCCTTGTGTAGTCTTCAGAAAAACAAACTGTCCAGTTAAATTCACCATGATCACTGGTTTTGCCCTCCATCTAGGGATGTGAGGAGATCACAGACCTGGACACATTTTCTGGCTGCTGAGATTCACGTGCAGAGTGTTGAGGGAGCAGCAGCTCCCTTTAGCAGCCCTGCTCTTGTTGTGCTGCCCTTGAACATCCTGGATTGATGTCTTTTTCATTTCCCCATGCAATGCCACCTTTTCAGCAAAGCAGCAATATCTCCAAACCTAACAGGAGGGTTATTTGGAAGTCTGCAGTTCCAGGGGAGTGAGGGGTAATGCCAGGATTGTTTCCTTAGCAGTGTGTTCCATGCTGTAGGCAAGGATTGTGCTGTCAGAGGTGAACACAGCACAGACTGCTCCTCAGATCTGCCTCCTTGAAACACCTCAGCCTCTCTGGGTGGATTCATGGCACTGATTCAGTGGGGAAATGCCATGGAGTTGAAGGTTCACAGGTACAATGAAGGGTGGATTTTCTCCCTTCCCTGCCAAGTCTCTTTGAAGATGCAGAAACAGAAAGGCTCGCTGCCCACCACAATGTACTGTGTCACTTCCTTTTCACAGAGTCCTGTGCTGCTTTTCCTCATCCCTGCAATTATTCCCTTTTCCCCTGTTTCTACAGCATGACTCCACTTGCAATGCCTCTGTTCCTATTTATTCTCCAGCCTTTCCCTCCCTAACCTTCACTGTATTTCCATAGAAATCACCTTTCTGTTTTTCAGCTCCTGTGTTATCTCTCAAGGCCCAGAAGCTCCCTGCATTTTTGTTACCCTCTCTCTGTGGAACATCCTCCTCCTCTCTGTGTACCTTAAAGCCAATTTCTCCTGCAGTTTCCTCCATCTCACTGCTGCTGAACTCCCTGCATCTTGTCCCCAGCGTGTTGTCCTTTGAGTCACAGATGGGAGGCTGAGCTGCAAACTGCAGGAACCCTGGACTTCCACACAGAAATGTTGCAGCCAAATATAGATGTCCAACTCCAGAGCGGGCTGGCAACCTTCTGGTGTTATTTAGGGGGTTGGGGAAGTAGTATTTCCCACAGGCACTTATATAGCTGGATGCTGATCACGTTTGAGTTGGCTGATAACAGCTTAGCCCTGCTTTCTGCCCCTCACACAGCCCTGCTGACAGGCAGAGGTCTTGTCCAGGAGTCAGGGCAGTTAATTGTGCATCCTTTGTTCAAGTTGTGCACTGTATTTTTTGTAGAAGCACTGTTTAATATTTCTTACATTGCTGAGCTGTGTTCAGCAGTAACAAAATTGGAGTATGATTGTAAACTCCAGTAAAAAGGAGCTCTTTACTCCATCCCACACATGCTGTAGTAGTGTTCTAACTTCAGTGTGCATTCACTGCCCCCTGAAACCCAGACTGGCTGAACTCTCCCTCTGCAAGCTCTGCCTTGCACACACCTGGCACACAGAGCTAACACACATGATAGGATTCTCCATTGAAATCTTCAGTGAACATTTTTAATTAAAAGAACATGTATAACATTACAATTCACTGGCTAGTTTCATGAATTTAAGAGTGGTGAGAGCATTTGAAGACCTTCTTTCTCAGGATCTCACCAGTTTGCTGAGGTTGCTGCTCCCAGAGCCTTTAATGGTTCCAGATACATTCCTCAAGGACTTCTGTTTGCTCCCTTTATCTGGAGTTTAACACTGCCCTCTCAGAGCACATTTTTGCAATCATAAATATGCCCTTTCTATGTACACAGTGGTGGTCCTGCAAGTGCTAATGGGCAGAGATGTTCTCTTGAAACATTTCTTACAGAATAAACAGTGGCAGCCAAAGGTGAGGATGAAATTCTCGGAGCTCCCTTTGCACAGATATCCTGGCAAATGGCACTGAGGGCCCTGGAAACACTTGGAATCAGGGCTTGTCTCTGTAGGGGTTGGGAACATGAATTAATACCCACCAGGCACTATGTAAATATTAAAAGTATATTAATTTATAGAGCGCTTTATATACTATATAAATTCAATCTCCAACGAAAGCCCCTATTCAAAGATTTATAAAGAACTCGTACATTTTGGCCTGGGGAGGAAGAAAAACCCCTCCTTTTCTGAAACGAGGGAAAAGCCTGACTGAGAATGTCTTATTTACTCATGTATTTACTTTGCACAATAAAATATTTACAATAAAACATGTCAGTTTGCAGAAACAACTTGTTAGTTCATTTTCAGCTGAATTTGGCCAAGTGGAAAAGGAAATTACATCTGTCAGAGGACTGCAGTAAAAGAGATTTAAGGGTTTTCAAATAGTGTGAGAAAGAGACTATAATAAGTGACCAGTCGGCTGGTCAGCTGTTTTAATTAAAACTGGGCTGCTTATTGATCTCTCATAGATTTACCCCATCTGCAACACTTCAGCAATATTCCTATTGCACAAAATAGCCCTTGTAAAAGACACTGAAGAACGTGGAAGTTGAGAATGGAAATGTTTTATAACCATGTGATATTTTGTACTAAGGTGTTTTCCCATCTCGTGTCAGCACCTCAGGTATCTTTGCACAAAAATGACAGCAAACCTATAGAATCTATAGGATATTCTACCCTGCTCTGGTGTAAGGTGTCCCTGCCCGTGGCAGGGGGTGGAACAAGAAGAGCTTTTCTAACCCAAACCACTCTGTGATTCCATGATACTGCTTTTCTAACTTAATTTTACTGGGTTCATTGTTTGTTACTGCTTAAAAAAACCCTGAAATATATTGATTTACATCAGATTTTTAAAGGTGTCATGTTCTTCAAAATAGTGGGATCTTCAAGGTGGGCATTTGTCATCCCTGAACTGACTGATGTACATTTCCATTGGGAAAACTAAATAAAGCCCTTAAAAATGGGGTTATTAAATGTTCTGCACCAGTGTGGAAGGACTGTGGTATGAGCAGCTGCTCTTGGTAGCTCTGCTTTGCTCATCTTAAACATTCTACAAGTAATGTGGTGAAGTTAAAGCAGCCCCAATGCAAATTGGCACAGAATTATTTGTTTTTTGAGCCAGAAATGTGTCCTTAAATAGAGGCACAGAACATCTGCATTGGAAGGAACCAGTGCTGGGTTGAAGGGAAAGGCAGGGCTGGTTCACACCCTGGGCTGCACAGACCAGAGACGGTGTTTAATGAAATATTTAGTTAAATATGTACCTGTTGTTTAATAAAGTTCATGCTCTGCTGTGTTTACCGAGGTTGGCAGCACGTGTGTTGTCTTCTCTTCCAGGCAGGACCCGGTGCTGCCAGCAGATGAAGCAACTGATGATTGTTATTCAATAGCTGTATTTTAAGGAAAAAACCCTAATATATAAATACCTACAAAAAGCAGAACTGTGTTTTTATTGCGGAGGGCTGCGAACTCGCTGCTCACACTACACCGAAGCGCTTTAAGGAACCAGGGCCGGGTTTCGAGCGGGGAAACCTCGTTATTTTCCTGCAGGATGAGGAAAACGCCTCGCTCGGTTTTTCCCAGCCCAGAACGGCGCGGGCGGCCGGGGTTCCTTCCTGCGGCGGGCCGGGACGCCGGAGGACGGAAATGTGGGGAAATGCGAGGAGATATAAGGGAATATAAGGAAATACAAGGAGATAAGAGGAGATATAAGGGGACATAAAGGGATATAAGGGGATATAGGGAGCCTTCCCCTCACGGCGCCCTCAGCGCCGCCGCCATTTCCCTTTGGGGGGGCTGAGGGGGCGGCCCCACCCCCCCACCGCGCGATCCCATTGGCTGCTACCCATGGTGGGCGTGGCATCACACAGCTCCGCCCCANCCGCGGGGCCGCGGCGGCCGCAGTCGCGCTCGGGCGGCGGCGGGAGATGGCGGGCAGGATGGGCTCCGCGCGGCTGCTGCTGCTCCTGGCGCTGCTCGGGCCCGCGGCCGCGCTGGCGGGATACATCGAGGTGCGTGTGGGGCTGGGGCTGTGTGGGCGGGGATAAGCGGGGTTTGGGGGGTCTCGCTCACTGTGGAGCCCCCTGAGACCGTCCGGCCCGCTGCGGAGGGTTGGCGTTTTCCTTGGGTTTTTTTGGGAAAGCCGCGTCCCTCGGGCCGCTCACCTGGCCGGGGACGCCGCCTCAGCGGGATGCTCGAGGCTGGTTTGGTTTTTATTTGGGCAGTGACCTCGGCGTTCTTGGCACGGGTGGGTCTGGAGGGGTGTTAAAAGGCAGGGTAGGGGCGGAAAAGCCTCGGTGAAACGAATCCATTTGTTTGCTGGTGTATCCCGAATAAATCTTCGGGTTGGAAGTGGTGCCTTGGCTTTCTGGGGAGATGCTTCAGCATAAAACGCACGTTTTATGCGCATTTCGCATAAAATGGGCTTACACTCATATATATGCACATCCGAATAAATATATGAACGCGCATACGCATAGATGAATATCTATTATTTCTTTATATACTGGATTTGTATACATGAAAGTAATGGCAGAGGGGAAATTCCAGCTTTGCCCCTAAAACCAAAAGCCTGGTGTATTCCAAACAACAAGATGAGTAAGGGGGAATCTTGTGATTTTAAAAACTTGACGGTATAACCTGTGTATTAGAGGGAAGCATCAAAACAAGGAGCAAAGTACGTGCTGAGCTCCGGAATTGCACGTAAATAGAGTTGAATAATCTCTGCCCGAGTGTTGTTTGGCAATGTAAACCAGCTGCATTCGTCCTGTGTAGGTTCTGGCTTATTTAGGGAGGCATAAAGAACAGATTTGGGAGTTTACAGTAAATTTGGGCAGGCTTGGCTGAGCAGAGCATGCACCTCGGTGCCATGTAAAGATCCAAAGCCTCGATATTTTTAATATGTGCTATATTGGGCTAGCCCGTGGTTTGTGCTCATTTGGCTGCTGTGGAGGGCTGGTGTTCCTCCTGCTTTGCACCAATCCTGGTGTTGGATTCCTGTAAAATCGAGGGGTGATAACTCGGTGGAAGAACTTGAGCAGAGGTTCCCTGGCAGGAAGGGTGGTGGGGAGCTCATCCCAGGTCAGGTTCCTTGGCATTGCCTTGGGGGACTGTCCTGGCTGCTGGGGTCACATCCAGCCCCTTCCACCTGTTCGGAAACTCCTCCAGCTGGAGGGCACTTCCTCCCCTACATCCGAGACAAATCGGGCTGCCGTGCACATCCCTCTGGAATCTGCTGCTGGTGGACATGTGCTGCGAGATAACCAGCCTGGAAAACACAGTGTCCTGTTTGTTCCAAAGCCGTGGTGTCCGTGGGATGAAGCAGATCCCGGGGCTTGGCACAGAGGGAGAGCAGCAGTGTCTCACCTCGGCTCCACCAGCCCCGGAGAACGGGGGCACTGACCTTTTGGAAAAGGATTAAAATGAAGCCATTCCTGCAGTGCAATTTGCATCCTCGGAAGGCACGTCATCCACCTTCATCTGCTGCCACAAAATGTCAACTGTGGCGTTGAGATCCCTGGTTTTGCTGCGTCCTCTCCCATTGTCTCCTTGGTGGGGGACTGCAGCTCTCCAGGCTTTACTGCTGCCAGGTTTCCTCAAGAATATCTCTCCATGCAGAGCTTAGGAAACGAAATGCTCACTGATCCTGGGTTTTCTTTGCTGGGTTTTGTCAGATAATGTGCTAAAAATACGCGAGAAATTGATTATTAATTTTTTTTCCCAATAATGGAGCTGATGTTTGAAAGTTAAGGAAAACGTGTAGCAATGCCTGCAGTTATTAGTTCAGTTGGATTGGCACGGTCCCATTAGGTAGATTTTCTGTCTCCTGATTATCTCAGCTCCCAGTCCCTGTCCCTGGAACACCCACTAATCTTCTTACCGACTACAATTTGTTTTTCTTTCTGTCCTGCACAGAGCGAGGGGAGTGGCGGTTTGGTGGTTTGTTTTTCTTTTTAAATTGTTGGTATCTGAAGCCTTGAAAAGGGCGTTCCCAAGGGCTGTTCCTGGTGACAGTCGGTCTCCCTTTCAAGATCCTCGTGTGTGGATGGCAGATAACCTCTGGCAGCCTCTCTTCCAAATAAATTGGAATAGGAGAGCTTAGAGGAACAGTGGATCCCAGCAATTAATGTTGTACTTTGGTACGTGTCTGAATTTTACTTGTGAAGTGCCCAAGAACCTCAGAGAGGACACTGATGCCAAGTAGAGAAAGAAAATAAATCTATGCTAATTTGATCTGTATTCCAATGATAANAGGAGATATAAGGGAATATAAGGAAATACAAGGAGATAAGAGGAGATATAAGGGGACATAAAGGGATATAAGGGGATATAGGGAGCCTTCCCCTCCCGGCGCCCTCAGCGCCGCCGCCATTTCCCTTTGGGGGGGCTGAGGGGGCGGCCCCACCCCCCCACCGCGCGCTCCCATTGGCTGCTGCCAATTGTAGGCGTGGCATAACACGACTCCGCCCAAATGGTGGGCGTAGCCTCCCATTTGCCGCGCCTCGATTGGCTGTCGCTGCCGTCAGTCACGGTGTGTGGGCGGGGCCTGTCGAGGCGGGGCCCCGCGGGGCCGCGGCGGCCGCAGTCGCGCTCNATGCGCATTTCGCATAAAATGGGCTTACACTCATATATATGCACATCCGAATAAGTATATGAACGCGCATACGCATATGAATATCTATTACTTCTTTATATACTGCATTTGTATACATGAAAGTAATGGCAGAGGAGAAATTCCAGCTTTGCCCCTAAAACCAAAAGCCTGGTGTATTCCAAACAACAAGATGAGTAAGGGGGAATCTTGTGATTTTAAAAACTTGACGGTATAACCTGTGTATTAGAGGGAAGCATCAAAACAAGGAGCAAAGTACGTGCTGAGCTCCGGAATTGCACGTAAATAGAGTTGAATAATCTCTGCCCGAGTGTTGTTTGGCAATGTAAACCAGCTGCATTCGTCCTGTGTAGGTTCTGGTTTATTTAGGGAGGCATAAAGAACAGATTTGGGAGTTTACAGTAAATTTGGGCAGGCTTGGCTGAGCAGAGCATGCACCTCGGTGCCATGTAAAGATCCAAAGCCTCGATATTTTTAATATGTGCTATATTGGGCTAGCCCGTGGTTTGTGCTCATTTGGCTGCTGTGGAGGGCTGGTGTTCCTCCTGCTTTGCACCAATCCTGGTGTTGGATTCCTGTAAAATCGAGGGGTGATAACTCGGTGGAAGAACTTGAGCAGAGGTTCCCTGGCAGGAAGGGTGGTGGGGAGCTCATCCCAGGTCAGGTTCCTTGGCATTGCCTTGGGGGACTGTCCTGGCTGCTGGGGTCACATCCAGCCCCTTCCACCTGTTCGGAAACTCCTCCAGCTGGAGGGCACTTCCTCCCCTACATCCGAGACAAATCGGGCTGCCGTGCACATCCCTCTGGAATCTGCTGCTGGTGGACATGTGCTGCGAGATAACCAGCCTGGAAAACACAGTGTCCTGTTTGTTCCAAAGCCGTGGTGTCCGTGGGATGAAGCAGATCCCGGGGCTTGGCACAGAGGGAGAGCAGCAGTGTCTCACCTCGGCTCCACCAGCCCCGGAGAACGGGGGCACTGACCTTTTGGAAAAGGATTAAAATGAAGCCATTCCTGCAGTGCAATTTGCATCCTCGGAAGGCACGTCATCCACCTTCATCTGCTGCCACAAAATGTCAACTGTGGCGTTGAGATCCCTGGTTTTGCTGCGTCCTCTCCCATTGTCTCCTTGGTGGGGGACTGCAGCTCTCCAGGCTTTACTGCTGCCAGGTTTCCTCAAGAATATCTCTCCATGCAGAGCTTAGGAAACGAAATGCTCACTGATCCTGGGTTTTCTTTGCTGGGTTTTGTCAGATAATGTGCTAAAAATACGCGAGAAATTGATTATTAATTTTTTTTCCCAATAATGGAGCTGATGTTTGAAAGTTAAGGAAAACGTGTAGCAATGCCTGCAGTTATTAGTTCAGTTGGATTGGCACGGTCCCATTAGGTAGATTTTCTGTCTCCTGATTATCTCAGCTCCCAGTCCCTGTCCCTGGAACACCCACTAATCTTCTTACCGACTACAATTTGTTTTTCTTTCTGTCCTGCACAGAGCGAGGGGAGTGGCGGTTTGGTGGTTTGTTTTTCTTTTTAAATTGTTGGTATCTGAAGCCTTGAAAAGGGCGTTCCCAAGGGCTGTTCCTGGTGACAGTCGGTCTCCCTTTCAAGATCCTCGTGTGTGGATGGCAGATAACCTCTGGCAGCCTCTCTTCCAAATAAATTGGAATAGGAGAGCTTAGAGGAACAGTGGATCCCAGCAATTAATGTTGTACTTTGGTACGTGTCTGAATTTTACTTGTGAAGTGCCCAAGAACCTCAGAGAGGACACTGATGCCAAGTAGAGAAAGAAAATAAATCTATGCTAATTTGATCTGTATTCCAATGATAAACTACTTCTGCTGTGCCCTCAAGGCCTTTAGAGATGCAAAGTTTCTTTTTTATCACTTGACCTTTTTGTGTAATCAAATCTGAGGCAATGCAGACTCGATATTGCTTTTTTTAATCACGTTTGGTCCTTTTCCAAACCCCTTCTGAACGCTTACATCTGTTACCTGCCTGTTTGAAACCACCACGATTTGGGGGGAGACAAAAAACAGGGGCGTGTTTTGCAGCAGAATTTCAAGGCATTATTTTTGTCTTGTCTTGCTTAAATTCTCCCCGACAAAAATATCAGCCTTGTGCCATTTCTGCAGACCTTGGGGACTTCTAATTGCCTGCTGCATCGAACAAAGAACTCCACCTAGGGAAATTTCCACTTGGTGTTCGAGTCCTGAGCAGAAACAGCTCAGGAAAATTCCAGGCTTGAGCCTGTGGCCTTTAGTTTGCTCTCAGCTCCTAAAACTTCTCTCCCCAGTGTTAGGAAATATGCTTTCCTATGAAGGTGATTACATGCAGAGGCTCTTGTGAGCCCCAGCCAAAGCTTCTCTGAGGCAGAGATGTGGAAATAAAGCAAATGTGGTGCTGCAGGGAGGCTCAGGAATTTCTGCTGCGTTGTAGGATGCCACAGGAAGGTAAGCTCTGCTCTTTGGAGGGGGCCTTCAGCTCTCCTTGGTTCCCCCATGAAATCATTCCCAGCTCTCTTCTTTAGGCATTAATTTCTCTACCAGGGATTGAATGACTCTTTTTTTTTGTGTTAATGTGGTTGTTGCATCACCTGAGTTATTCCAAGCCTGTTCTGTAGGTGTCTTTAGCTGTGTTATAATTACACACTGAACTCCTCCAGCTCTGGGAGTGCAGGGAAGGATTAATGCAGCATGCTCTGTGCCAGTTGTGCTCCTTCTCTAGATGTGGCTTGTAAAACTAAGCTTGCTTTTCCCTGTTGGTGTGCCTTTTGGAGGCGTGTGGACTCAATCCTGGGAACATAAGTCACTTGGACTGCAGCATCTGCTTCTACACATGTACAGAAACCACAGGCTGGCTCCTCCTCACAGCTGGAAAGAGGAGAGAAACACCAGCCCCAGCCATTCCTCCCTAGAACACAAAGCCTTTCCCTGTCTTTCTCCACTTGGGCATTTCAGCCTTAACTCCTCAGCCTTCCTAAATTGACATAATCCCTCAGACTCTTGCTCTGGAGCAGTAAAACTTGGTGCCATTGATTTTTAGCTCAGGCAGTCAGCACCTCTGAAGCAGGGGGTTAATTTAAGGTGGTGCTCACTCTTAATTGGAACACTTGAAATACAGTGGCCTAGAAACCCTCCTGGGGAGGCTCCTAATTCAGAACTGTGCTTGAACTGGCAACATTTCTCCTTTTTCCCCCCCCAAAAGCATTGTTTGTACCCCTAATGGACATGTTCTGCTTTCTCTACCTGCAGTGGGTTTGTCACAGGCAAATGGCATCTCCTGCCATGGGTTTTCCCTGCTGCTTATCTCAAATGGAGTCCTTGGGGCTCTGTAACTGTACATTAACCACACTAATTTTTTCATTTCCATACTGGTATCTTCAGCTTTTTGCTGTAATTGCCAGTAAGTTTCAGGCTTGTGGGGAGAGGAAACAACATTGTGCAAAGTCTCAAAGTAACTTTTCTATATATATATTTATTTAGAGTGAGTTACAAAGCAATAAGAAGGAGCAAAGAGTGAATTGTCAGATTTATCTTTATGGTGGATTAATCAAAATTACTTTTTTCCTTCTGGTTTGGGAGGGCTGATGGCTTCTTATCAGATACAACAGGGTCAAAGTAACTTTAGCATGGTTAACAGTGTCATTTTTATAGTGGTGCTTCAGATTGGGTGCTGTAGAGGGAAAAACAGAAGTGAACCCTCACTCCTTGGGGAATGCACAAGGAAAGGTGCATTTTGGGAGAAATAAATTGGCTTTGGTTTATTTTTTTAGAGTAAGTTCTTAACATTGGATTTGATTAAATTCTTTTAATTTAAGAATTCCTGCAACTGTAAGCAGGAAGATGGATATATATGCAGATATATATACAGACATTTCCCATGGAGATGTAGCTTGTGGATAACACTGTGGGTTTTTTTAAACTTGCTCAGCACTGGATTTACTACCTTCACCCCCATCTGCCTTCTCAGTTGGAGTTAAATATATATTTCTGCCTGCATGTTCTCTCATTTACTACCTCGTGTGAGGACATGGGAAACCCACGTACCAAGGAAGGCAAAGTCAAATCCACTTCTAGCCTGGCTTTTAAATGTCCATAAGCTCCAATCCTTGCCCCACAGTCTGGGTTGAGGTTTAAAATGCAAGATTTCATCTTTATGTGCATTTGTGGCTTGATATTTCAGCTGTAGATGAATGATCAGAACACCAATGTTCTGCAAATGGGGTTACACTAATCTTTCCAGAGCACAACCTTTATGTAATGAGGGGTCCACCTGACCAGGAGGCCACGTGGCTAAGCTGCTTACAGCTCTTCATTTGGAAGTATTACAGGGATGCTTTGGCTGCAGCCCCTGGGGAAAAGAATGTGTTCCTTGCTCTTGGGAGATCAACCCAGAGATGTATTACATTGAGGTTTAACTTTTTGGTGTTGCATTTCCTGCTTGTACAGATTGATCCACTGAAGACCTTCATTTTGGTTGGAGTGTTTGGTGGCCTCCTTCCCCCTCTTGACCACTGTGCACAGTGACATGTTGCCTTTGGTGTCTCATTTTCACTGGTGACAGTGGGAAGTCAAATCACACCTTGGCTCTCTGTGTTCCCAGGGGAGAGGCCTGATGGGTGAGGCATGGCCCAGAAAGCTGCCTGTTCTCTGTTCCAGGCAGACCTGATTCCTGAATCTATGTATATATTCATTTGATTTAGAGATCAAGGTTTGCTCTCTCCTGGCCAGACTGGCCCAGTGGTGTGTGAGGGCTGGTGCCACCCTGATGTTGCTGTGCTGGCTGTGCCTTCACTTGAGCTGGTTTCTTCCCTGTTGATCTCTTTTCTCAACATGACTCTGTTGGGCTGTGCATTTTCAGCAGTGGGTTGGGGGAATTCTTAGCTCTCAACCTGCAGATCAGTGTCTGCCTACAGGGTTTAGTCTGATCTTTGCAGGGGCTTTTCTGGGCGATTCCTCTTGAACCTTCAGAAGTTTCACCAGTTATTTCAGGTACAGGATTTCCTGCCCAGGTGAGCAGGTTGCTGTGGCTGGACAAGCCCTTCAGTGATGAAGCAGGGTCTGAAGTTGTTATTCCATGCAGTCTGGAGAAGCTTATGGAGGGCACAATCATAGTTTGGCTTGGATTACTTTGCTGTGCTTTGAGATTAAGGGAGACTCATCATGAAATTATGGCTTTGAGCTCAAGTTTTTCAAGCCACCAGGTATGAAGGGCATTAAGAGTGCTAGCAAAGCTGAGGTACAGCCCAGAAAACCTGACCAGAATGCACAGCAGAACCCTAAACCCTTCCTTGCTGTCTCTGGTGGGTGTTCTGGCTCCCCTGGTGGCAGTGCCATGCCAAGGGGCAGGGGATGATGAACATGCCCAGCCCTCAGATCCCGGGCTCTGGCTCCATGACAGGGATGCATTTAAGTAATTTCATACAGTAAGCTTCTCTCTAACAAAATTACAGCCGAGCAAAGTGTATTTTGATCTGGGTCAAGGACAGGGACAGGCAGACACGCACAGGCACCCAGGGCTGGCTGGGGCCGTGCTCCCACTTGGCTCTGACTGCCCGTTGATACTCAGCAAAGTTTCCATTTAAGAGTAACTAATTATCATCTCCTTACCGATGGCTTCATGTTTAAATAAAAGCAGTGTTTAACCTGGAGAGTTCCCCTACTCATTCAGGTCTCTTTCCCTCCAACAAGCATTTTCTGCTTAGGATATATTTTCAGATGTCTGAGATGTTCTGAGGTGTGGGTCAGGGGGTTGGGTTTCTTTAGTTCCCCATTAGAGAGAATTTTATTATTCTGTTAACTCTCTACTGTGACAGGGGCTTGCATTTTCTCATGCAAATGTTGTGCTTGGGTTCTTTAACCTGCCACCTCAAAACTCCAAAAGCAGCCAGTGAGGAGACCTCAACAATCATCTGACAGTGATGATGTTGCAGAGAAACAGAGGTTTAGCAAACTACTTGGTATTTTCCAGGAGTTACCCTATGCTAATTTCAGCACTGGGATGCTTAAATCAAAAGCTAAACATTTGCATTTTTAATCTTTGGGCTTTTCTTTAAAAGCTCTTACGTTATTTTTAGCTTCAGCTCCCTGCCAAAAGCTTTGTCCCTTTCCTTTTGGATTTTGGGTTGATAAATCCCACTAGTTATGATGTCATTGCCTAGTGTGAAATGACAGCAACAAAAAGAAAAATCTGAGCAATGCCATCTGTTGTAATAAATATTATGCACTCCTGTTAGATTCCAAGCGGATTTGGATTCCAGATTCACAACAGAAGCTGCTCTCTGCTTACACGTGTGGTACCCTCCAGCAGAAAGCCTTTAATCACCAAATTCTCTGTATGGTTTTGGATTTGGCATGACACATTGCCAGATCTAAGTTTAGCAGGGTTTTTTTATCAGGGTTTAATCTTCTCCCATTCACATCAGGACCAGTAACTTGCCAAAACTGGTTCTGGAGGAATCTGCGTTGAATTAGGATAATTCAGTAGTACCAAGCTCTAGTCAACTTCTCATGCTGGTCTTTAATTGTGGCCTGAAATAGAGAGGGGCAGATTTGCTTTAATCTGCTAAGCATTCCCCTCCAAAAGATGAAATGCAAAACGTTGGTTCAAACCTGTGGTTGGAGTTCCCAGGGAGCATTTGGGCCTTTGGATGTGAGGCTTCCCCTGCATAATTCATCAAAGAAATTGGATGTGATGGTTGTGTCGAGTTACGGCGCCGGCTCCCAAACCTCTGAGAAGGAAATGGTGTCAGGATCCAAGCAGAGCACGGAGCCTGCCTTGGCAGACTGGGTCAGGGAGGGATTCTGAAGTAGGGCAGTGCTCGGGTGTGGACTGGAATGTGCTGCCTGCCAGCAGAAGGAGAGTGTGGAGGGTGTGTGTTGTGGTGGGAAGCAGGTCTTACTCCTGAACGGAGCAGGATGCTCACAGCTCCCATCTGGGCTCGGAGGAAGATTTAAGTGCCTCTAAGTAGTTTGAGTTGCAGAGTTTCAATAACTGCTTTGCTTCCAGAGGCTTTAAGTGGAGCCTCAGCCTCAGCGCTGGGAATGTCAGGAAGTGGAGAACAAGGTTTTTTCCCTTGGTAACTGGCCAGAAAAGTTGGGATTTAGTGTTTGCAGGGTATTGGTGTGTTAGAGCTCAGCCTCTGGACAGGAGTGGACATGATGCTGTGGCTTAGCTGGGCAAGAGCCAGACCCCAGGAGAGGCTGAGGGAGTTCTCACCGAGGTCAGGGAGTGCAGTTATGGGGCTCCTGTGGGTGTGTGAAGCTTGGCTTGGGGCAGAGCACTGTGTCGCAGCAGGAGACTCACTGGAGGCTTTAAAAATAGGGAAAAACCCCTGCTCCTGCCCCTGTCACTCCTGATGAATGCTGTCTTGTTCAAATTGCATCAATACTTGCCCTGCAACAAAGCCAGGCAGTATGTGGATGTTGTGTTTAGGGCCCAGCCACTTTCTCGGAAGCAATTTCCCAATGCCAGAGGCAGAGATGAATGGCCTGACAGAGCACGGGCTGCATGCAGTGGGAGCCTTTGCACTGCTGCATCCCTCCTATCCACAGCTGGCTTGCAGGGCTGCATCCCTTGCTTTGCTCCCTCTCCTTCTGGCTACGTGCATGTACACTTGTTTTTATTCATATTCTCATGGTATGGATGTACAAGGTGTATTGGGGTTTGTGAATAACAACTCGCTAAAATCTATTACCTACATTGGAATCCACAGCACTGTGTTTTATGCACAGTGCTTTTAATTAATCCTTCATTTGAAATCCTTGCATCTTCAGGTTAGCAGACATAAATTACCATCAACCTCAGCATCCTTCTGCCTTCTCTTCCTGCCCACTCCTCCCTAAGCATCCTGGCTCCCAGGAAGATGAGCTAGAAGAGCTGGATTCCTCCTGTTAAACGGCAGGAAATCTTCTTTCAGCTTTGCTTGGATGTAAAATCTGCAGCGCAGACAAAAGGCATTTGGAAGCTGAGGCTGAAATTCCGAGGTTTGGGTGGATTTGTTGTGCTCAGTTATACCCAGGGAGCTTTTGCAAGTGGCTTCATGTGGGAATTAGTGTGAGGAGGGGAATACATCCCAAAGTGTAACCATGTGGGAGGCTTTGCCCAGAGCATCTACAGCATGGTAATACCCCCTCTCTCTCCCTTTGAGGGAGAGATGCAGCATTGTGGTCTTTCTGTGAGAGCTGCTGGTGGATTTTGGGAGCAGTGCTGGGCTGGGATGGCCTCTGTCATACTCTGTGCTGGTGGAAACAGCTGAACTGGGGGTCCAGATGAGAATACCCTGCAGACACCCACAAACCTCATTTGTGCTGTAGCAGAGATGTGAGGAGCACTGTTTTCCAAGGCCCTACGTGGCCTTTTGCTCCAGGGAAAAGCAGAGATGACTTGACTTCATTTGCTTTGCTGTCCTTGGTTTCAATTTACCTTTTTGAGCTTCGTGTCACTGTCTTTAAAGATTTTTGCAAAAAGTTGAATCATTATTCCCCATTATGTAAGTGGCTGATAGCATTACTCATAATTTTCTGTTATTTTATTTATTAGACTGGGATTCTTACATTGATTTTGATCTTATAACTGAGGGCATGACAAACATTGGGCCACAGCTGGCAGCAGCATTAACTGTCTATGGGTTTAATGTGCTAAACTTTGAGCAGCTCTTCCCCTCATGCTGAGTTTGAGTTGCTTTGCTACTTAGAGTTCTTCACTTACTTTTTTTAAGAGTATGCTGCTGACCTGCTCTAAACTGCTTCTCAGGCCATAACAGAGGACTGAGCTTTAAATACTCCAAACTGAGTAATTGTTTGGTAATATTTGCCTTGGAATGCCTCCTGTGCTTTGGAGTGGCTCTTCAGACCCACCTCTGAGCAGCATCCATCTCAGTCTCCATCTACAGGGTGGTGAAGAGGATTAAAATAGTCATTAAGCTGCAGAATCCACCACATGTCATGTAAAGCACAAAATAAAGATGCAGACAGGCTGAGCATGCTGGAGTGGTACAAGCTGTTGGAATGCAGCAGGATGGGAACATCTCCTAACTCGAGCCAGATTTCAAATGCTCATATCACAGATGAAACTGGGGCTTAGTTTGCATATGGAAACTCTTGGTCTCTTGTCTGCAGACACTTTCTTGCTTTCATTTTTCTCTCCTGTGTTTTAGGGGATAGTTGGTCCCCTCTGCCACTTAAAATCATGTGCTTGGCACTATTTGTTAGGGTACTTTGTGTAATGGCTTAACTTTGGGAAAACCCAAAGCAGAGGACTGTTCTTACTATTCCTGCCTCTCTGGTTTAGTAATCACATCCCTTAATTGAGAGGTGTAATTATGAAAATACAGACAATCTCTGATGCAGTTGTGTGACTGAATTTGCTCTGTTTCTCTTTGCTGTCTGGGCTTCAGAGTTGCCACAGAGCCTTGACAACCATGAATCCATTTTGTTGCTGTTTGCCTGACCAGTTTTCCTCCTCAAACAGGTGCTACAGTCAGATACAGAAACTCTCAGTGCAATATTGTCAGCATGTTCCTGTCCTCATAACACAAATCCAGGCAGTACTGGTCCCAGTAATTCCCTGGGAATTGTGCAGGGAGAGGCATCCTGCAGGATAATTGAGGCACAGTCTGGTGAGGAGCTTGTTTGGCCTCTCAGTGATTTATTTTTTTTGTAAGGTGTCCAAAGTCAGGCTGTGAGGATGAGGTATGTTCCTGGCTGTCTCCTGCTGTTGCATCACCGAGCTATGATTTCAGCCCAGCTTTCTGGGGTGCTGATGTGTTATGGTGTGAGACATCTGAACAGATTCCACTGGGCTAATCCACACCTGGGCCTTGCCAGAGTGAATATCTGCAGCTGAGATGTGTGCACAGCCCTGCCTGGAGTCAAGCAGGGAAACACAAAACCCCCAATCCCCGGGGTTAGAACTTTATGCAACATTTTCATCCTTTGACTTTGGGAAAGTGCTGTTGAAACAACGCAGCCCATGGCTAGGAAAATGGTGAGTGGCTGATTGCATCAATACTCAGATCAGTCCACCCTCCAACCACTGGCCCAGCGATGGGATTTGCATGTTAAGTCAGCATTTCCACTGCTCTGTGTCTGCTTGGAGGGTCAGGGGAAGCAGAACTTGGCCATTTATTTGTTCTTCACTCAAGTGTGTCTCACATTGGACAGGAGCATCTGAGCAGGCAAAAAAAGCAACATTTCTCTGAGTAAAACAAATAGTCCCCCTCTTTCCCTGCCTGGCTGCCTTTTCCAAACAGGAAAATAAAAGAGTTGTTTGGAATTCCTGTGTTTGAAATAGCACACCTGGAAGGGTTTTTTTACAGTTCCTCCAGCTGGAGAGTACTCAATCTTTATATCAAAACCCATTGCTGCTGTGATGGACAGCCTGGGCAAAGGGTTTAAAAATAAATTAAAAAATAGTAGGACCTTTCACAGACCTTGAAGAGGAATTTCAGTTGAGGTGATGGAAGTTCTGGGGGTTAGTACTTCTTCAAGTCATAACTAGATTGTCTAAAACTGTTCTGCCTGCTCTTTTTCAAAGAGCAATTTCCCTGCCTGTGGCAGAGCAGGCAGTTTTTGCTTCCACCTTGGTAATAAAGCTTTCAGCACCTGCTGGTTTTGGGCTTCAGAGCCCTTAATGAGGTGACACATTCCTTAAAACTGGTGGAGCACCTGGCCATGGACCATCAGGGAGATGCAGCTCTTTCACTAATCTTATGGTCAATTGTAGTTTGAATAAGTAGAAAGTAAAGAATTGCATTCTCTCCCTTCCCTTGAAATTGTCTAGAAAATGCTTCGGGAAACCTCAGGAAAATACCAGCTATCAGAGTGCACAGAGTTCATTCTTCCCACTGAAACCTGGGAGAAGCTGTTAACAAGTCAAAATCTTGTTTTCCCAGAGATAAAATCACCTCTCCCATTTTGTTTTATTTCCATGCATAATCTGATACAGCTCAGTAGAGTGAAGAGCTATAAAATTCAGCATAAGGAATTCAGGTGTTCACATCAAAAGCCACTTAAATGCTCTGCAGTGAAATATTGGAGGTTCCAGGCTCAATTCTGTTGGGCTTGTTTTACTGTCTGGATCAGCCAGCAGTAAAGGGGATCTCAACCCAGCCAGCTTGAGGGTGTTCTATAAATTACCTTTTAATTTTCTAATAGCATTAAGTAGCTGTTCTAAGTAGAACTCTGTTCCTTCCCTTAAAGGAACTGGTTAATACTTCCATTAGAGTTCCAGTGTTCAAGCCTAGCTGTACTGTGACTGTTAAACCCCAGCTGATAAATTAATGCTTCAGGAATAAAATGCTACTAAATTACTTAGCTTTTAAAGAGGGGGGGGGAAAAATGGAGATGCATTAAGCCATTGACTGAGGTCCTTCATTTTGTGTGACCCTGCTGGTGACCAAACTTTGGGGGTGCTTGGAAGGGCTCTTTGTCCTTTATCTCTCTTGTGTCAGGCTGGTTGATCCAGGTGTTGGAGGGGATAGGTGGGAGCCCACCTTCCATCCTCTGCTTTGGAAGAAGAAATAAGGCATGAGTTTTGAGCCTGAATTCTGCTGATAGTCCCAGGATCTCTCTCAGAGGTGTTTGGCTGTGGGTGATAAGCTTAAAAATCAACAAGTGAAGCTTTTGCCATCAGACCCTTGGAAGGAAGAAGTGTTGCTTGAGCCATGTCACCCCATTCCAGCCTCTCTCCTGCTTAGGCAAAGTAGTGCTTGGCATTCTTCATCCTGCCCTTGCTTGGGAGTTTCTCCCTCACCTTGAGTTTGCCAGCATTAGTGGAAGGAAGCTGGCAGCCTTTCTCCAGGTTTATTGCTGTTTCCTGGGGTCAGAAATAGCTGCAGTGAGGAAAAAGAGAGCCTGTGTTTTGGTGAGAATTTGAGTTGGTTCCGCTAAGTTATTTCTCTTACATTTATTTTTTTAGCCAGAAGTGGTAGGAACTTTTCCTAATGAGCCACTCAGTGAAAAGGAAACTTTCTTGGGGCAGTGTTTGTGTTGAAGTTTTCTATTTAAGGGAAAAGATACCATTTACTGGAGCTGAATAAACTTATAGTATTGATACGGGAATGTTTTTAAAGCACTGATTTCTGCCCCCCTAGAGATTAAAGGTTCCTAAAAGATTCTGTTTTGTATGTGAACAGTCATGCAAAGATGTTCCATAACAAGCCATGAGCAGTTCTCAGAATAAATAACAGGAGGAGGTGTGTGGGAAAGTGCGTGGGGAGATGGTTTTGGTTTAAAATCCCAATTTCCATTGTTTCCTCAATAGATTTACTAAGAGCTCGAGTTAAGTTACCCCTTCTCAGTAACAGGTACTAACTACTGACTATTTTCATTGATATGCTTTTGGCCAAGCTTTAGCAGTTTTAAGGTATCCTGAATTTTTACACTGAAAACAACAAGGCTGTTCCATCAGTGGCTTTTGGTCTGGATCAGGATCCTCTTGGCAGAGCCCAGGGAGCAGCACAAGGATGAAGCAGCCCTGTATTTTAGCTGTGGGTTCCCCGTTTTCAAAAGATGGTCATTAACATGCTTTGGATTTAAAAACCTAATGGATTCCTTGTCCAGATTTGAAGTTCCATCTGAATTGTTTGGAGGACAGTATTACCAGTTAATTTGGGTTGGGTTTTGGGGTTTTTTCTTTCAGAAGATTGTGAATTTTAGGGGTGGAAAGAAATCAGCATGACCTGCAGAGCTTCAGTGCAGCCAGTAGGCCCTTCCATAGACCTTGAAGAGGAATCTCAATTCTGGGGTTTAGCACTTTAAGTCAAAACTAGATTGCCTAAAACAATTGAATCATTCCTGTGAGCTGGAGGGAATTTCTGTGTAGTCTAATTGCAGGACTTTGAAATCCCAACTATTTTATCATTTATGATCCAAAACGAGTGCAGTCCATGCACATAAACAACCAATCTGTGATGCTGAACAACATCCATAAAGGGAGGGACACTAGAACCAAACCCAGGCTGCATTGCAAACTGCATTCCTGCTTGTTATCCATCCTTTATCTTGCTTTTTTCTCCCAAGTATTTTCCTTGCCACTTGAAATTCTCTGTTAAAACGTGCCCTTTGGTTTCCTGCTTGTGTTCTGGCTCATGGTGTGACAGATAAAAACACAATGTGTGCAGCCTTGTTCTCTGGAGTGGTCACACACGTGGGCAGGGTGAGCAACCACAGGTTCCTGCAGTGGCTCCTCTGCAGCCTCACAGCATCTCCAAAACAAATGTTCCTGCTGTTCTCAGGGAGGCTTGTGGTTTCTTCCCTCCTGAAGTGCTAAATCACTTGGAGTCAGTAGTAAGGGGGTTGTTTTTTGCTTGCCTGATGTTGATAAATTATTCTCTCGGTCTCCTCTCAGCCCGTTTTGGCTGCTGCGAAAGCCAGTGGGTGTGGGAGTGGTGAGGAGTTTTAGTCCAGAAGTTATTTTTGCCATGAACAAATTGCTTTGAAGTGAGGAAAGATTTTCTAAAAGTACTTTCCTGTGTGTTATGGAATCTGTATCCTGGTAACTACAGTGATTATATTCCCTAACTTTCCTCAAGTGCTTTAAGATGGCACGAAGTCGCTATTGAGTCGTGGAGAAATTACTTATAGCATCTCTCAGCACTCCTCCACACGTGCTGCTGTCAGAGATGCCTCTGTGCCATCAGCAGTGCAGGTTCCCATCAGTCAGCTCAGGAGTGGAAGTTAAACCTGAAAGAAGAATTCGATTCTAGCCTAAGCATGAACCACTGTTAAGCCATAGCTATTCTGCTTAGCTTTTGGGTTGGATCTCCCTTCTGGTTTTGCAGTAGAATTTCAGTGTGAAAATATGCACTTGCACTGGAGTTTTCACTTGCTGACTAACAGCACATCCTGGGTCCCTTTAGATGCCCAAATAATTAATGCTGGAAAGCAGTAATTAGTCTTGCTGTGCAAGACAGTGATGACACAGATTGCAGGAGCTGAGGATTAAACCAAGCTGAGCCCACTGCTGGATGACCTTAGGCAAGTCACTTGACTTTGTGCCTCCGTTTAGCCCAGTGATAAATAGGCCTGCTCTGTGCTGGGACAGGCCTTAGGATCATGCTGTAAAAGGGGAACTTTAAATAGCCCCATGGCCATGTTCTGCTGCAAAGGGAAGGAAATTACTTCGAGTGTGTCCGTCTGACACAGCATGGGAATTGTCCCTGATGTCCTTGTGACGTGGGCAGGGTGGCCTGAGTGGTTAAACCTCTTTGGACCCACCTGTGCACTGTGTGAGGATTAGTGGTGGAATCATTGTGCCGTTATTTTAGGCTGGGTTTGGTGAAGCTGCCCCCTCCCAGCCATGGCACCCCAGCTGTGCTTTGGGAAGCTCGAGGCCCAGCAATTAATCTTTTTTTGAGGACACAGTTCTGGGTGCAGTGACATTTGTTCTGGGAGTGTTCCGACCGAGTTGTTACGAACTTTGTCTCTCCAGGGATAGGAAAGAGGATGCCAAAGGCGACCCTGTTACACAAGCAGCTCCAGGAAGCTGAGGCAGTGCTGAGTCGTGGCTGTGCTGGGTGTGCTCAGCACTGCCTGCAGTGTGCCATTCCCTAGGGAATGTGCCAGTTCCCAGGGTGAGTGTCTGACATGCACATATGTGCCCAGTGACTCAGGTAGGCCGGGCTTATGGAGCCTGGTAAACTAGAGGAGGAGGAGGGGGGAAGAATCTGAGCCCTCCTAATCAGGAATTTCAGGGCAGGTGCTGGGAAATCTGCCCTTTGCTCTTTGGAAGGCAGAGGAATGTGCAGAGCAGTCAGGAATGCTTCGGGCTGCAGCAGGTCTTTGTAATCCTAGGATTGCTGGGGGCACATATGGAAGGACATGGATTATTGTCACTGAACTTCCGAGTGCTCCGAGCTGCCTGTCAGCCACAAACACAGGCAGCTAAATATAAACTGCACCCGGGTTGCTGCAGCTCCTGCCTTGGCTCCCACTTCTCTGCTGGTGCAGAATCCTCTGCCACAAAAGTCAATAAAGGACGAGCAGATGAGAACTCCACCCCTTCCAGCAAGTTAAAGCAAGCCAAAGACTGCCTCGCTGAGATTTCTGCCATTTACATTCAAAAGCAAACACAGGCTGGTATTATCAGCTCACACCAGATCTGCCTGCAGACAATAATTCTTCCTGTCTTGGACCCCTGCCCATGTGCATTATTGTAATTATCAGCAATTTAAAAAAAAATAAAGCAATAAAGCTAGGATGAGCTGCTGGGCTGTAGATTTACTGCCTGCTGTGTCAGGCATTCATTAGCCTTCCTGGGTTGAAGCCACCTATCTGCTGAATAAAAGCAGGAAGAGCAGCTAAGGAAAACAAAGCATGGAGCACCATATGAAGCAGGAGTTGGGAGCTCTGCTCGTGTTTACAAGCTAAAAATCAGGGGAATTTGAAGTATTCTGTTCAGCAGTTCTGGTGTGTAAAGTCCCTCTCCCAACTTCCCTGACTTTTTAGCTGAAGTGTCTGCTTCCTGAGTCCTGGAATGAATTCACAGTGAGGTTCATGGCACTGAGCATTAGGTTTAAAGGCTGTGTGGCACGTTGTGAGCTGGGCAGACTCAGCTCTGCAGTGCCAGCCCAGCTGTTCTGCTTCCAAAACCTCCAGTTTGTGGCTGCAGCAGCTCTTCCTCATTTTTATTTTCATTTTGCCAAGGCCTGGCCTCTCCTTGTGGAAGGAAAAGTGCCCGTGGACATCAGCTCTGGACACAGTTGGGTTTTGAAGCAGCTGAGTTTGTCACAGGCTGTTCTGAGTTTTAAGAGACCCACAGGATCACTTCTTAAGAGAGTGGCCCATATAGGGATTAAACCCCAACCCTGGCATTATGAGCATGTCCTTGCATAAATGTCCACAGCAACTTTTCAGCCCAGAAAGGGCAGAAAGTTGGGATACTCACTCATTTAAAAGCAGCAGCCATCGAGGGCTGTGCTTACAGGAAGGCTGGTAAGGTAACAAAGCTCATTTTTATATCAGAGAAGAATTCCTCAGTGATTTGGAAAGAGTTCTATTTATATCCCCCATATCTGTGGGTATTGCACTGACACAGGGAGAGTTCCAGTGTTGCTCCAGATGGAATAAGAAATAGAATTTTTTTTGAAAAACCCTGAAAAGCTTTTTTTTTTCTCCTTTTAATTAAGTAAAGGTGAGCAGCATGATTTATCTGGATGAGGACTGTGCTGAACAGCCTTTTCTGAAGCCCCTCAGGCTGTGGTTCGTGTGCACCCTGATTTAATAAGCGCTATTGCTTTGGAGGGGCTTCACTTAATTACAAACAAGCAGCACAGGTCATCTTTCCAAGGAGTGCCTGGCAGTGGTGGAATACACCTAAGTCTTGGGAGCAGGAAATGTGATCCAACCTGCAGAGATCCCTGCAAAAAGCTGTATGGGAATGCCCCAAGCAGGGATTCATCTGTTCTCTGGCCACCAAGTCAGTGCAATTCTCCATCAGAGCTTTCTTCAGCAGGTTATAAATTCGGCAGGCTGGAGTTGCAGTCTTAAAACAGGTTAATCTTTGTAGTTTTAACCAGAGAGCTGCTTGTGTGTTGCTGCAGAGGAAGCCTGATGGAAAGCATGGGCAGGAGGAGTTCTGCTTAGCAGGCTCTCCATCCTGCTCCAGCTGGAATCCCACCCACTGGGGTTTTGCTGGAATAAAGGCTCATTCTGGCTAATCTGATCAGATGGATGAGGTCATGGTCATGTTTGACCTCACTGAAAATGCAGAATTCAGTTAAATATGACATCTTGCAGATACCTTGGTGCTATTAAGGAAAGCTCTCAGGAGCTCATTCCTGTGAAATGAAATAATCAGCTCCTCTTCACAAGAGAAACACTCCAATCACCTTCAATCCTCAGGTCCCCAGCAGTGTGCCAGGAGGGCTTTTCTGGGTACCAGGAGGGCTTTCCTGAGCCCCAGGGGCTCAGCATTCCATAGGGAGCAGCATGGACAGCATGGGAAATGATGTGTATTGTGATGAGGTTGAACAGATCCCGGGAATAAAAGCTGAGGATCGTGGTTTGCATGTTTAAGTCTCTTGAAACCATAACTGCAATTGCATTTTTCAGAGGTGGATGTGAAATATTTCTTATTTTGCCAGGTAAATTCCTTATTTTACTTGCATCCCTCCTTTGGGAGGGGGGATACTTGCAGGAAGAACAGCACGTGGAGCCAGTGCAGTGTCACAAGCTGCAAAGGCCAGTAGTAAATAAAAACTAGAATACTTGGGCAGACACTTCCATCAGGGAGAAAGAAGATTTAGAGGTTTGAATTCCAATGTTTCAGGACCATAAATCAGGCACTGCATGACAGGGTGAGGAATTTAACTGACATTAACTGGCCTGAGATTTATGTGTTTATGGAATCAAATACTTTGGTCTTGGAAGGCAAACTGGATTACAGAATTATACCAAAAGACAGAGCCCAATTTATCATGAAACATCTTGTAAATGCAAGTGGCAGTGAGGAAAGTAATGGTTTATGGAACAGTCTTTCCCCAAATAACATTTGTCTTGCTCTCATGTTATGGATGTGTATTAATAGGATAATAGCTGCTAAAATAATGTTCACCAAGGACACACACAACTGGGGGAACTCTCCTCCATCATGTGTGTGCTGCCCCTCCTGAGCTGTCAGCCTGCTTATTTAAGGGATTGAATCCTTGCTGCCCAGCACTACAAGAAGCAGCTGCTTCCATTTATGGCTGGGAAATTCCCCAAGAAAAATGTGCTGTCAGTTGGTTCATCCCTCTGCAATGTGGAATGGGTGAATTCTCTGAGGTGCTAAAGGGCTTAGCTGAGGACATGGCTTTATCCCAAGCTTCGTGCTGGTTTACATGTTCCCCAGCCCTGCTTTTGCAAGTGATGTTTGAGTGTAGCCCGAGGGACCCACTTCTGGTTTGATACCTCACTTGTGGCAAACAACACGAAATTACTTAGTCCCAAAAACTCCTGTAGGTGACTTCCCTCACTGTTTAAGTGTCAAAGGTGTGGCCTCCACAGGTACAGATGAAGTTTGTGGTGTCTTATTCTCTTTACAGATTAAAATACTAAATGAAATAATGGTTGAGGGCTGGAGGGGATTGTCAGTGGAGGAAGAATCGAAGCCCATCACTCCAAACTCTTCCCCTCCAGGTCACGGGGTTAAAGGATCTACTTGTGTAACTCAGAGTTCATTACCTCACCCAGGAGCTGATTTCTGCCGTTTGATTAAAAGTGATGAAATCAAGCCAGTAATTAGTGTGGCTTTTTCAGCTGGGAATTGGGGCTTAGCATGTGCTGGTAGCCAGGGCAACAGCACTGGGCTGCTATGTGAGCTATGTGAGCAATGCAGGGAGGGGAATGGCACCTTTGCAGGGAGCAGAGGTGTCAGCAGGGACTGCAGGAATAACCCCGGGCTCCAGCGGGATGGGCATGATCTCAGGAGCTTGGAATGTGTTTGAATAGGAGCTTTGCTCGTGCAGGAGCTGTGGGGAATGGGCTGCTCATGGATGGTTCTGCACCTCTGCTCCCACAGCAACCTTGTTTTGCTGCAGGCTTGCTGTGTTTGCCTCGAAGAAAACAGATTTCAGGCCTCAGCAGTGCCAGCAATCTCCAAACCATGTATGGCATGGGCATTTCAGCCTCTTTTGATGCCCTGTGTTCTCACAAGGGTTAATGCTTCCTGTGCACTTGACCCTGCATTGCTTTTGGGTCTTTTCCGAGGTTGGATCTTTGATGTGGCTCAGTGTTGTCGTAAAACTGTCTTGTGGATTGTTTCCTTTAACATGTCAAGTCCTGTGGTTGTTGGTCCTGAAGTGGGGTTTGTTTGGGGGGAGATAAAAAGGGCCTCTTACAAAGTTTGTGTGTGTTTAGAGAGTTAGGAGGGATGGTTCTGCTCCTGAAGTGATACACCAGGAGGGAAGGTGGTACAAGAGTCTGCACTTGGAAGAAGTTTATTCAGGGGTTTGATCCTGAAGGAACCAAGTTCCCCAGCTCAGTGCATTCCTCAGAGCTCCTCCTGTGCCTGAAGTACTTTACTTCTCTTTTCCTTGGGACAGAGAGCACAACAAATGTACCCACACTAAACTTGGCAGCATTTTGATAGTGGGACATCCATGCCAGTGTCTGTTATATTTAGTTCCCCATTTCATTGCTCTGTGGTCTGTGCTAAAACATGCTCTCACAGGCATGTGTTGGTTGGAAGGATCAGATAAGTAGAAGCCACCCTATAAAACTGTTTTCTCTCGAGTGATGCACTGTCAAATAGTTCTTAAAACTCAAGGGGTCGTTTTTCTGCACTTAATTTGTGCTTTTGTGCCTCCAGTTGGTTTTCTCCCCCGAACACTGGTTGTGTGTTCAGCACTAAACAGTCCTTGGCTCCCTGAGTGTTGAAATGTCTTATCTGCAGGCAGTGAGATAAGGGGAGGGGGAGAAATGAGCTAATTAGAATGGAGTTATTCTTTGTTCTGATATCCAGTAACTAGGAGCTGCACTTTGGGGCTGTCCAGTTGAGTTCTGCTCCTTTCTTTGCTTTGAGCATACTCATATTGGTATGAGATGATGGGGCTCTGCAGGCACTAGGGAGTAATTTATGCATTTTTGAGTGCATAAAAGTAAAATATGAAGGCAGGACTGGTGGCCTGGGGTTGTGCTGCCTGCCAGGGGAAAAGCAGCTCAGGGCAGCCTCTGTGCATTGCTGTTCTGGTCTGGAGTAGTTGATATGGATTTCATTCTCTTAAAGAGCTTTTGATTTAGGATTTTGTCTGGTTTTTACCTCGTGCCTCTTCCCTCTCTTTTACAGCACCCAGTAGTTATTTAGGGAGGGCATGGTCAGCTCCCAGCATCCTCTTGGTCTGCTCAGGGAAAAAAAAACAAGTCTGCAATTTAATTTACTCCCCTTCTTCCTCTTTTGGTCAGCCAGCAGGAGTTCAGAAAGGGGCCCTGACCTTGTTTTCATTGATCAGTCTGCAGTTTGACCCCAGGGTGGGCCTGGGCGGTCAGGTTTTGTCTGCTGTGCAGGCTGGGAAGGGCACAGAATACACAGCCCCATAGGAGTGCACTGAGTGGGACACAACAGGCTTTGAGGAGCTGGTTTTCTGATTCAGCAGAAATCCTCTTTACTTGTATATTTGGGCAAGAGTCTTAGGGGTTTCTAGCCCAAATATTTGATGATACTGGGAGAAACACAGGATTTCAAACTCTGAGCAGGGTTCTTGCAGTGGGACCCAGTTAGTAGTGTGTGTAACACAGAGATGTTCCTACCAAAAGTTAGTAGTGTTTAGTTACAAGGTTTTTCAGACATCAGTTTTACCCTCTCTGGGCACAGCCTGTAAGTGTGAATTTATCTTGGTTTAGGTAAGCTGCTGTTTCAATAACAAAACCAGAATTTGGGAAAACAAACACTTGGGGTGGGCTCAGCATCTTAAGGAATGTTGTTACAAAATTGTTTGCAAGCCTCTGCCGATCCTCTGGATAAAGCAGGAGCTGTCTGAGAAGATGCCAGAGGGTTTCTGGTGCTTTGAGTTGTTCTGCCTTTCATCAGACAATGCAATCAGCGTGTTTTGTTTTCCTTTGTCTTCACAGGCCCTCGCAGCCAATGCTGGCACAGGGTTTGCAGTGGCAGAGCCTCAGATTGCCATGTTCTGTGGGAAGCTAAATATGCATGTGAACATCCAGACTGGGAAATGGGAACCTGACCCTTCTGGGACCAAGAGCTGCTCTGGAAGGAAGGAGGAGATCCTGCAGTACTGCCAGGAGGTGAGTTTTTCTGTGTGATCCCGACTCCACACTGCTGTGAAGGAATTGGATTCCAATTTAGCTGGTCAGTAGCAAATTAACCCTGCAGGAGAAGAGATTGCTGCAGCCCAGCTCAATTCCCTGGGCTGTCCTGCTGGGTTCCTGCCCAGAAGAGCAGGGAGGATTTAGGAGCTACCTCTGGCTTAGATCAGCTTGCACTGCCACAGAAGGTCCTTGGGCTGTAAGTCAGAGGTGTCCTTGTCTGTGTTTGCAGGGCCTTGTCCAAAAGTTATGCCTCTGAGCTGGTTAACCAGCATCTGTTCTGTGTTGTGCCAAATGGAACCCATCACCTGTCTCAGTGATGTGTTCAGCTCAGCCAGAATATTAGATAATTTCATTAAAATGTTTACAGTGTCTTTAGGCTCTTTATGCTTTATTGCAAGAGATGTTATCTACTCCCAGTGTGCTCCAGATATGCTGTAACAAATTGGCCTTGATAAGTGTCTTTAATTGCTCCTCTGAGGTGGCAGGCACGTAAAACACCACAAAGAATGTAATTTTTTTTTAATGGGAAGGTGACAGAATGCACCTTGTCTGGACTGAAAACTTTAAAAACTGTTTTATGAGGCTGATGTAACTGGGGCTGCATTTGGTTCACATAGAAGCCTAAATATAAGTCAGTGTTTGGATTTGAGAACTCAAGCAGGATATTAGGGTGAAATGAATATATCATATATGGAGCAGGCCTGAGGAAACCTGAGGAGGTGGGTGCATGTTGGCTTGCCAAGGGATGACATGGTCTGGATGTGTTACTAGACCCTATTTGCTGGTAGTGGCCCTCTTCCAGGGGATTTTGTGCTGCACCAGAAAGAATGGAACAGACAAATCTCCTCCAAACCCAAATGCTCCTCCTCCACTGCCCTGCAAAGCCCACTGAGGGCTCTTGGCCCTGCCCTGGCTTTCTCCTGCCTCACAGAAGTGGTGACACATTGCCTGTCTCAAGCCCTGGGTGACAGACAGCTGGGAGCTGGTTTATGGTTCAGCTGGCCTAGTTTGGATCCAGAGCAGTGTCCATGTGCAAACTGGAGCTTGTTCCTGTGTAGACAACCAGCCTCCCCACTGCTGGTAGGAGCTGCTTTGCACATTG
The DNA here is from genome assembly GCA_013396655.1 of Campylorhamphus procurvoides. NCBI lineage: Eukaryota > Metazoa > Chordata > Aves > Passeriformes > Dendrocolaptidae > Campylorhamphus > Campylorhamphus procurvoides. Next base: position 221,123 of record WBMV01003268.1, on the reverse strand, counting down.
TGTCCTTTCTGGAGAGAAACCCCTGTGTGTGTTGTTGACAGATGTACCCAGAGCTGCAGATCACCAACGTGGTGGAAGCCAACCAGCCCCTGGGCATCGACGGCTGGTGCAAGCGTGGCAAGAAGCAGTGCAAGGACCACACTCACATCGTGGTGCCCTACAAGTGCCTGGGTGAGTGCTGGGCATTCCTGGGGGAGGAGCAAGCAATTCCTCCCGGGAACAACTCATTTCCTAAGGCTTCTCTCATGTCAGGTTGCCATTTCCACAGCCAGCTTGCACTGAAAGGGGTTTTGGTTCCCACAAGATGGAACTCTGCCTTCCTGGACAGCTCCAGAACAGCTGTGGTGGGATAATGGTGCCTGGCACGAGAAAGAAATCCCCATTCTCTCTGCAACTGCCATGAAAACCTGAAGGCTATTGTATCTGAGCATCACAAAGACACTGGGGTTTAATGCTCTGATCCTATTTTTGTGGAGCTTTAATATTTTGTTGCCTTGGAGACTTAAATGCTCAGTGTGCTCAGGCTTCCTGCTATGGTCTTGGCAAGAGATCTCTATTCTCTTTCAATGACTATATTTAAACTTTGCTGTTTCAAAGAGGCCCTGCTCCTTGCAGCTGTATCCCATGTCCCCACTTTGAACTGGGAAAGAGCAGGAGATAAACTGTGCTGGGTTTCATGGTGCTTTCCAGAATGTCCCCACCCACTGGAGTCAGGTGCTTGTCTGCTCCACCTTGTGCCTTCTGACCCAGGGCTTGTTCTGACCTCCTGAGCTTAGTCTCAGCTGGCTGAGCTCCTTTTCACTCATCCACTGGCAAAGATTTGTTTTGTAGGAAGCCTTGGGAGAGTCTGGTTGCTGGGAGCATCCAGTGGGAACCAGTTTTCATAGCTGGTGTCCATATCTTGGGTTAACAGGTGGCCTGACAGAGGGGAATGTCAGCAAACCTGCAGAACAATGTGAGTGCTTTGGCCTGGGTTTAGTACTTTCCACTAGACAATCATAAAGCACTTCATTAAACATGAAATGTAACGTGGACACCTCCTGGGAGGAAAGGTGCTTGTCTGTAGAGATGTGGGAATTCAGGTTTGGGAAGCAACCAAACCCAGCTGATTATGCAGAAAACTTCTGATGGGAATAAGGGTGAAAGCAAGATCCCTGGATTTATTAGGAGTCCTCTCTTTCAGAAATAATCCTTCCCAAAGCCTATTCTCCAGCTAAAAATAAGCTGATTTTAGTGACACTGCCCTAAAATTTGATAAGCATTAAACTGTATGTTCAGGTTTTTCATTAGTGTCTTTCCCAGTGTTCTTGTCAGATCCAACTGCAAGCCAGGAATCCTTGTCTATTAAACACCTTCTCCTTGTCTTTATCACTCCCCAAATTGCTGCTTGTGTTGTCCTGGACTTGTAGTCAAACTCTGGAATTTCATTCCCATTCCTTGGTTTTAAAAGTTTGCTCAGCTTTAGTTTTCTTATCAGAAGCATTTAAACCTTCAGGGATAGGGAAGGAGGAAAGATTGGTAACTCAAAATTCTAACTGGCCTATTTTGAGATAAGAAAATGGGGAAAATACCATCTCTGCTAGTTTAAAATGTAACTAATTGCAAAGGGATGATGAAGGCCAGTTGATTCCATTCTCTTCAGTTGCCACCAGATAATCGGTCCCTGAACTCTCCTTAACTTCTCTATAGAAGTGTCTGTGAGCCTTTGGTATCGATGCTAAGGGGCTGCAGAACATGCTGCTCATGCCAAATATTTAAAATACATCTTGACAGAACAGTGTGGAAGATTGGCTGGACAAAGAATTGTGCTCTCTGGAGACTCTGTGAGAAAAGGTCTCTGACTTACAAACCTTTTCTCCAGTTTTAGCAAATTCCTAAAGCAGCCAGTCATGTGTAGGGAATGTTGCTTTGAGGCACTTGGACTGGAGATATTTTCCTGTTTTTCTTAGAGTATCTACTTATGTCCTTATTTTAAAATTACTGAATGTGGCATTTAAATCTGCAGGGAAGATGGAAAAGCCTCAGCTTGGAGAAAATACCACGTTTTGGATCCAAGTGTTTGCTGGGACTTCTGAGCTAAGAACAGGGAGCGATGCTCACTTGGTTCTGATCCTGATTTCCCATGTGTTAGCACCACACTGGGTGATGGTGGAAATTTGGGCTAAATAGCTTTTAAATCCAACTAACACAGAGTCTGTAGAACTAACTGATTCTCCCATCTTCCTCAAAAGCAGAAGTCTGGTTTTGTCCCAGATTGTGCCAAAGCTTCCTCATGCTGGTGAGGTTGTGGTTATCTAAAGGGTGGAATTTGCTGACTCTGGTTGTACTCTGATTTTTGGGCTGTACAGTTTTTATTTTTCCAGCCCTGTGTGTTTTGGTTAGGGCTGTCCCAGGCAGGGAATGTGCTGCAGTTGATCCTGAATTAAACCATCTGGAAGCAAAACAAAACCAAACGAAACCAGACTTGCTCAGATGCTGACAACACAGATAACACTCAGAAAAATTTCCAGGCTGTCGCAGCAGCAGGCAGTTTGAAGGAGCTTTGGTGGGATGCAGCTCATTGTGAAATCTCTTCAGTCAGTTCTTTTGGTTCCTTGAACAAATATTTATTAACTTGCCCTTGAGCAAGGGTCAGCAATCAGCCCTTGTTCCTTTGGTTTCACCTTGGAAATTCAGAGACTGTTTTCCTACAGGTTCTCAGGGATAATTTCCATACCTGTCCCCATTAAGAATATTCCAACCTTTCAAGCCACACACCCAAAATGTGCTCTGGGGGAGCTCTGGGGGTGGCCTTGCCTCGTGTTGGAGGCTGGGCAGGTGTGACCTGTGCCCTCTGTGTGTTTTGCAGTGGGGGAGTTTGTGAGCGACGTGCTGCTGGTTCCTGAGCACTGCCGGTTCTTCCACAAGGAGAGGATGGATGTGTGTGAGAGCCACCAGCACTGGCACACTGTGGCCAAGGAGGTAAAGGAGCATTGTGGCAGCAATGCTTGGGGGTGTGGAGTGTTGGAGCATAGCAATGTTCATCTTTGGGCTGTTACTCCCATGTTCCAGTCAACAGCAAGGAAATAAACATTTAAAAGCGCTCAAGTGACTCAAAAAACTCCTTGTGTAGCCACTGAGTTGTTATTCCCTCCTGAAAAGCTGTCCTAAGTAGCTTAGCCATATCATGGAGCCAGGAATTGAAAGCAGCTCTCCAGGATGCTGCTGTGACCAGGGGTTCATCCCTCCTTCCAGGGAGCTGCAGTGGGCACAGCAGAGCACCTCTTGTTCTGGCACATTTTGCTTTAAAGTACCTGCTGCTGCTGCTGGGGATTTGGTTGGGGGGGTTTGCCTGGGAGCAATCTGAGTTTCGTTGGGACTGATTAGTGGAGGTTTTACATAAGAGATGGATTATCTTCTCAGAATAAATCTAGCCCATGGTTTTGGGGTTTTTTTTTTGGTTTTTTATCTGACTAGCTCAACTGCTGCAAATGCTCTGCACACCCATTTGAAGCTGGGGTAGCAAAAACAGGATCATGACAAAATGTGCAAGTTTTCTATTTTGTAGAAACAGCAATTTTAGGAGCAGCAGCCCAACAACCAGTTGTGATGGTGCTGGAAAAGACAAGGTTAAGGGTGCTCCAGTTAAAATTCCTATTCCTTTAAAATCTTGAGAGCAAAACCCTGTCTAAATAAAGCTGTTTTAGAGGAATTGCCTTTTAATTGAGGGTAAATTTGTTAATGTCTGGCAAATTGAGAAATCATTTGTTTTAAATGTGGTTGGAGAACTTTTCCAGCAATATTTGGCTCCTTTAAAATCCATGCAATAACAAAGCAAAGCACAGAAGGGTTCTGATGTGCATAATAAAGCTTTTCTTATTTTCTTCTTTCCTGGGTATGGCAAAGCCAAGTATTTCCTTAACTTAAGAGAAGTGTATAGACATAATGTCTGCTCATAGTTTGCATTTGGCTTTTTTCTTGAATTATCTGATTGATTTTCATCTACAGCACGTTAAAATAATCTTGACACAAAGTCCATTTGAGCGATTATTCACTTACCCCAACGTAAAGTTTAATAGATAAAGTTTAATGAAATGGCCAGCCCAGAAAAGCAAACACCCTTTCTGTTCCTTTCAAGTGCTCTCTGCCTTGACTTGGCACAAAATGTTTAGTTATTTCTCCTGGACTTTGCCAGGCTGACAGACCAGCAGTTGTTGGGGCCGGGGTGTGACACATCAAGGGCAGCAAGCTCTGAATCAGAATTTTCTGGGGACTTTTTTACTCCCTTAAGTTTCAAATCCACTTTCCTTTGATGTTCACTCTCAAGTTCTGGTTTTTTGCTGTAAAATTGAAACCATTGGTCACATTCTCAGGATGTCTGATAGGCAAAGTGGAGGGTTATCCAAGGGCAGAGCAGGATGCTGAGCTGACCTGCCTGGGCTCCCCTTTCAGGCCTGCCTGACAGAGGGCATGATCCTGCACAGTTATGGGATGCTGCTGCCCTGTGGAGTGGACCAGTTCCATGGCACAGAATACGTGTGCTGTCCTCACACCAAGGTGGTGGATGAGGCTCTGTCCAAAGAGGAGGAGGAGGAGGAGGACAAGGATGAAGACTATGACCTTTACAAAAGGTAGGGTTCTTGCTGGTGTGGGTGTTAACAGCTGCTGCTTGGGAGTGTTTCACACAGCAAATCCCTTGTGCTGAGCTTTGAGGGAATTCCTGTGCTCCTGAATTTCCCAAAGGAGTGTCCTGAGCCTGGAGGAGCATTGCAGGAGGACAAATGGTGTCTGAATTACTGGAGGAGCTCACCAGCCCCTCTCCCTTCGTCCTTAGGCTGGGGGAGCTGGAGTTGCTCAGCCTGGAGAAGAGAAGGCTCCAGGGACACCTGAGAGCCCCTTGCAGTGCCTAAAGGGGCTCCAGGAGAGCTGGAGAGGGACTTAGGACAAGGGGGAATGGCATCCCAGTGCCAGAGGGCAGGGATAGATGGGATATTGGGAAGGGATTCCTCCCTGGGAGGGTGGGCAAGCCCTGGCACAGGTTAGGAAGAGAAGCTGTGGCTGCCCCAGCCCTGGAAGTGTCCAAGGCCAGGTTGGAGTACCCTGGGCTGGTGGAAGGTGTCCTTGCCCATGGCAGGGGTTGGAAGTAGATGGTCTTTGATGTCCCTTCCAACCCAAACCATTCTGGGATTCTACAGTGGGCACCTCCCCCAGGGATGGGCTCTCACTTCCTGAGGAAAGCTGACTGGGAAACACAAGGAAAAGAGGGATGTCCCATTGCAGTGGGTGATGGGCTGATCAACAGCTCCTACATTTATTTTTCCCATCTCTGGTGTTTCTAGACCAGCTGGGAAGAGATTATTCTGGTAGCCCCAAGATCAGCCTTACCTTTACCCTCTAACTTAACCCTATCCCTGCAGTGAGTTCCCTACAGAGGCAGGAGTGGAAGACTTCACAGGGACAGCTGTGGAGGAAGATGAGGATGAAGATGACGAAGGGGAGGAGGAGGAGGAGGAGGAAGATGTGGTGGAAGACCGTGATTACTACTATGACAGCTACAAGGTGGATGATTACAACGAGGAGACCCCCACAGAGCCCAGCAGTGACAAGGCTGTGGCTGAGAAGGAAGTGAGCAGCGATATGAAATGTAAGACACCTTCCAGCCTCTGGGCCTCTTCCCCCCTTGGGATCATCCCTCCTGGCTGGCAGTTAGTGATGGGGCTTTGATCAAGTCAATAAATGCCACTTGGAAGTTTTATTTGCTAGCTAAGTTAGCAAACAGAGGAAAGCTGATGATGCTTGTGTTTCAAGTGTTGAAATTAACTCTCTAGAGCACGGCCATATGTTTCCAGATAAACAGCAGTTCTGCTGGCAGGGAGCCCAGTGTTTGGCACGTTGAGCAAGCACCTCCACCAAGGTGCAGTGATGAGGCAGAAAAACCATATCTGCAAATTTTGGAAAACCTAAAAGAGGCATTTGGGGCACACCGTGGATTTAAAATCCCTGTCTGGGGATGATTATCTTGGATTTGGTGGTTTATGCAAAAAGGAAGCTGAAGGTGGTGGGCAGTACTCTGCAGAGGTGGCATCAAGGTGCCATCTGGCCATCTAAGGGTGAGGAACATCCTTAGTGCTGCCTTGGCATAAACACTTCCACAGGAGAAAGTCAGCCAGCCTGGCCCAGCTTTATTGTGTGCTGATGTATCCTTTGTGCTGAGATCTGCTGTGCTGGGGGTAGGTTGGTGGTGTGGTGCCTCACTTCTGTGCTGGCCTATACTTGGTGTGGAGAAGTGTCTGCAGAGGAGGGAGGAGGGGAGAGGGAATGAAATTCAATTAGCTCCAGATCACTGAATCATTGCCAGCAGTTCTTGCATCTTTTTGGGAAAATGCCAGCATGCTGCAGATAATTTTACTTGCTCAAATGAAGCTGAGCTCATATATGGCCAGGGCTGGTCCAGGGCTGCAGGTGTTTAAAGAGACCTGGACTAGTATGATTAGGGTGTCTCTTTTGGGGGCACACAGTCTGTTTTCCTCAAAGTGCCACAAAGAGTTGCTAATTTATACACAATATTTGTTCTCTTGCCTCGAAATAGCCCAGCTGCTCTTGTTGGCTGATCATGAAGCAATCCACATGGCTGCATGGAGTTTTAATATTTAGTGTTTCAAAACTTAAAAACTGAGGCTGGCATGGCACTCATTCCTTTTGGTTAGCCTGCCTTTTCCCATGCCCCTGCAGCTGCCCTGTGAGATGTGGAGTGTGTGCCCAGGCAGAGTGCAGCAAACAGGACATTTTTGGATGCTTTATTGGGCTGTTCCATCGTGTTGGTTTTATACAGTGCAGGATCTCCCACTGGGGCACCAGGGCATAAAGCTGTTCCATCAGCAGAGCAGATCCTTGCTGTTCCAGCCCCTGGCTAAGGGAAATCACCAATGTTGAGACAGGGGAAGCTGCACCACATGTAGAGACCTCCCTGAGCAATGTAACAACCCTTGTGATGGATGCTTTGACCGTGTTAATCCCCCCAAAACTGACAGAAGCCCTTTGGTCACTGAAGAATTTGGAAGGAGAGGGATATTTATAACTGTTCCTTTGTGTTGCTTTTGGACTAGCCACTGATGTCCCAGCTCTGGGACAGAAAACTAATCTTTCCATTCGTGTCATTCCTATGAAAGCAATTCTGCCCCCTTAATATTGGGCAGAGTATTTGGCCTTGAGTCTCTGGTCGATATTTCCTGACGCTGGTGCCCCGGAGGAGGATGAGAGGCTGAGCCACCCCTGCATGGTGTCAGTCACTCAGCAAGGCCTGTGCTGCTCCCAGCTCACCTTCTCCCCCATCTCCACACAGCTGTCTGCTCCCAGGAGGCCCTGACAGGGCCCTGCCGGGCTGTGATGCCTCGCTGGTACTTCGACCCTAACAAGAGAAAGTGCATTCGCTTTATATATGGAGGCTGCGGAGGCAACAGGAACAATTTTGAGTCAGAGGAGTATTGTATGGCTGTGTGTAAAAAGATGAGTAAGTCCTGCCTCCTCCTGGCCCTTTGCAGCTGGCCACTGTCTGTCTGGTGTGTGGTGTCTCCTCCTCCTTGCCTGGGGCAAGAGAGGACCCGTGTGTAGCTTCTCCCTTTGGGTCTGGTGTCTGTCCCCTCGCAGCGGTGTCCTCCTGTCTCCGCTTCTCCAGGTCCCTAGGGTGATGGCTCCTGGGAAAGGTGGCTCTCACCATATGCTCTCTGTGCTCCCCATTGGCTTGCAGCTCTTGCTGAGGGCTCAGCTGTCCCTTGCAGGTCTAAACCAGGCACCAGGGCTGTCTCTGGCCTTGTCTAACTGGCTTTCTTTCGAAAATACAGGGAAGGAAGCCCTTCCTTCCCCCAGTCGTGCTCCCATGCATATGTTTGACCAGTAGGTCCTGGAAAGCAGGATGCTGCTCGCTGTTCTCCTGGTAGTAGGCATTTTGTTGCTATTTTAATGTTGGAAAGGATCAGACAAGTTGTATAGAAATCAGCTTCCCCCTTTCAACTTGGTATGAAGTACGAATCACGACTCAATCCCTGTGTTTTTGAGTGCGTGAGGGTTTTTGGCACCAATTTCAACTGGCTTTTATGTCAGATGATAAAACTACCAAAAACATTTTAACCTCCTTATTAATCTTATTGTTGAACTCCAGCACTTCCACTTCAGCTACCATTAAAGCCTTTTGAAAGGCTTTTTGTGTTATCTGGGGCTTGGCAGCCTGACTATACAGCCATAATCCTGTTTACAAAATGGGCTTCATGCAAGTGCTTTAGATGGGGCTGATCTGACTGAGGCAGGGAGAGAAAAGATGCGGATGTCAGGAGCTTTTTGGACAAAAGTTTGTCCTGTTACAGAGGGATTTGGGGCTGGGAAGAGGGCTCTCTTGTGTTCAGAAATGCCATGAGCAGGCCCAGAATGCAGGACTGATGTGACATTGTCCCTTGCACACAACAGTGCCTGTGTTGTACATTCCCATTCTTTCCCACAGTTAGATGCAAGTGCACGTGAGACTCTTTCCCTGTGTTTATGCTGAAGTGACAGATGAATTTTTTTCTGAAGCTTGCTCTATTTCAATTTATTGGAGGGTTTTTTTCTCCCAAAATAACTAATACAGAAGAAAGTTGCCTTAACTGTCCCTTCCTGCCCTCTCTGAGACAAAGGGCAAGGATGAAATGCATCATGTTTGCCACAGTTTCTCTCAGAAAGGCTGTGAGATGTGCAGTGTCCACACTGTAGCACAGGAGTTTGGTTCAGCTCTTCCTAAACTGCAGTATCCAGAGCACAGAGCCCCAGGTGTGGATTTTGCAGCTGCTTCAAGTTTATCAGTTCTGAAATTTTGTTTTCCCCTGTGTCGAATTTGGGTGTCTTGGAGTTGCAAACCATCCAGTGTATTGGACAAGTCACTTTGTCACACTGAGCCTCCTTCTGTTGCTGTCCTGTCTAATATCATTGCCTGTTAGTCCTGCATGGTGCATCTGGTAGGGAAGGTAGGTTGGAAGTGGAAAATATTGGGGAGTGTTCTGTGCACATTTATTGTCGAGCTTCCTAATCATGTTAATGATGTCTGGAGCCAGCTTGTCAGCGACCAGCTAATGCACAGGATGTCATTTAAACCATCCAAAGCCAATGTGAAAGGGAAGGCAAAAGGAGTTCTTTATCCTGCCACGCAAGCCCCTGATTCTGGGGCTGAGCAATGCTCAGCTCAGAACTGGGAAGGCTGAGCAGGTGCTGGTTGCCACAGTGCATTGCTGTGTTTTGGGGTGATGCAGTGCAGTGAATTGGCAGCTCAGACTCCAAAGTGGTCTCTGGTAGGTGGTGCAGCAGGCTCAGCCTGCCAGATTGCTCAGGGTGCGGGCGTGGAGTCCCTCTCCCACCTGCCCGTTGCAGGCTCCAGGTTCCCAACCCCAGTGACCCTTCCCCTCTCCTGGCAGTGCCCACTGATGATGTGGATGTGTACTTTGAGACCCCAGCTGATGACAACGAGCATGCCCGCTTCCAGAAGGCCAAGGAGCAGCTGGAGGTCCGGCACCACAACCGCATGGACAGGGTGAGTGAGGGCCTGCCTGGTTCTGGGCAGGCTGAGGGAGAAGGGACTTGCTTTCCATGTGTTTATTGCAGTATGAGCACACCAGGACACTCAGATTTTTATATCTGCAGTGCTGGGAGAGAGGAATTGGGTTAGATTAGGTGTTAGGAAGCAGTTCTTTACTGAGAGAGTGGTAAAGTACTGGCACAGGTTGGGCAGGGAAGATGTGGCTACCCCATCCCTGGAAGTGTCCAGCCAGGTTGGATGGGGCTTGGAGCAACCTGGGATAGTGGAAGATGGGTGGAATGAGATGGATTTTAAGGTCCCCTCCAACCCATCCTGGAATTCTGTAGATCATTGAGGGTACTCAGCTTGCTGCCCAGAGGTCTTAAATTTTTAATCCCAGCTCTGTTGAGCCTTCAAAACCCAGCCAGGCTGTGCCAGGATCTGCCTGTGGAGGCAAATCAGCTCACAAGGATCAGATGTAAATTTATGTCCTGTTGATGTGTTCTGTCCTTGCCTTGTGCAGGTGAAAAAGGAATGGGAGGAAGCAGAGCACCAAGCTGTAAATCTCCCCAAGGCAGAAAGACAGACTCTCATCCAGGTAAGAGTTGGAAGGACCTAAAGGGGAAAGTTACTGAGAGAGATTATAATACTCAGGTCCATGGAAGAGCAGCCTTCCTGCTCTGTCAACAGCTGCCTTTTAGAGGAGGTTTTGTTCAATTGTGTGCTTTGTTCTTAAAACTGGAGGTGATCTGACCCTGTGCCAGGTCCTTTCCTAGCCCCACGAGTGGGAAGTGATCTCGCCCTTCAAGCGTAGCGACAGCAGAGCCAAATTGTAATTTCAGCCCTTTGGCCTGTTCTGCACTACCCAGTGGCCTCAGAGCCTGGTTCAGAGTGAGCCCTGGCTCTCTGGACACATTTCCTGTTGGAGCAGACTTAGTGAAAACCACTTAGACAGCAGATAAGGCTGGGCTGCTGCCAGAATGCCAATCCTGGGCCTGAGGAGCTGAGTTCAGCTGGGCTGTGAAGTTAATCAGGGATATTCACAGTGTGGGATTGTTAGGGGAGGGCTCTTCTGGCAGTGACAACTATATGAATTTCCCTCAAAACAATATGTATCTAAGTGACTGACTCCAGCTTTTCAGCCCACTTTGGATTTTATCCTGGAACACAGTTTTCTCCTGCATTTTTTAGTAAGTCATTGTTTGGAGCTCTGTGCAAGTCCAAGAGTTTGTCATCATCTCTTAATGGTGTATTCAGCTTCATTTGGAGATGTTGTGACCTTTGGAGAGGTTATGGCCTTTCTAATGGAATATACAGAGATGTGATCTGAAGGTGTGCTGGTGGAAAATCACCTTTGCAATACATAAACTCTTGTAAATTCACATTAATGGCTCCAGGCTGAAGGAATCAGTCCTGCTTCCATACTGTTTAGGGTAAGAGTTAACTCTGTGTCAGTTGTTCAGCACAGCCTGGATCTCCCAACCCCAACATGATCTTTATGTCCAAGGTCATTTTCCCTGTTTAAACCTTCAGAGTGGCCCATGAGGGAAGTTTGGCAGGCAGATTGTCCCTGTTGAATTTGCAAAGGTACAATTTGCATCAGCATCTCTTACTGCTGTAAAGGGCTTGGACATGGAGTTACATGAGTGAGAGCAGGTGACCCTGCTCACACAGGTCACTTCCTTTGTCCCAGCACTTCCAGGCCATGGTGAAATCCCTGGAGAAGGAGGCAGCAAGTGAGAAGCAGCAGCTTGTGGAGACCCACCTGGCTCGTGTGGAGGCGATGCTGAACGATCGCCGCCGCATCGCCCTGGAGAACTACCTGGCTGCCCTGCAGGCTGACCCACCCCGGGTGAGCTGCTCCTGCACCCTCACACACTGGGGGGCATGGGGGGTGGGAATGGCTTGCTGAGAAGGTGGCTTTGCTGCAGTCAAAACTGGGAAGAGATTCCCAGGCTGGTTTCTCCACCGTGTCAATTTGTGCTGCAGACTCGGGACTAATTGACTCACTGGTGGCCAACCCCTCTGCCTTGTTTGGTGTCCTCAGTCAAAAACAGGCCTCATTGCTGAGTATTCTGAGTTAAACAGGCTTCATTGCTGAGTATTCTGAGTTAAACAGGTTTCATTGCTGAGTATTCTGAATTAAACAGGCTTCAATTCTAAGTATTCTGAGTTAAACAGGCTTCATTACTGAGTATTCTGAGTTAAACAGGTTTCATTGCTGAGTATTCTGAATTAAACAGGCTTCATTACTAAGTATTCTGAGTCAAACAGGCTCGATCTGAAAGGTGTTCTGAGGCAGAACACTTAAAAGTGTTCCAACAGGTGTCACTTAAAATACCCGAGAGGTGAGTGCAGGTGACAGGTGTGTCCAGCACGGAGCAGGCTCAGCCCTGAGGGGCTGTTGTCCCTGAGAAGCCCCTCTGGCTGCAGTGGTTTCACTCTGCCCTGCTGTCCCCCAGCCCCACCGCATCCTGCAGGCCCTCAAGCGCTACGTCCGTGCCGAGAACAAGGACCGGCTCCACACCATCCGCCACTACCAGCACGTCCTGGCCGTGGACCCCGAGAAGGCTGCACAGATGAAATCCCAGGTAGGAGGTGGTTTCCCTGTCCCCCAGCCCTGGCTGTCTTGGTGCAGAGCTCTCCCTGTCCCCAGCTGTGCTCCCTGCACAGTTCTCTGTGAAACTCTGATTTATTTTGCCGACAGTGACAAGTCAGGGGGTTTAGAACTGGTTCAGTATTCATTTCATGTTTCCTTTTATCAAACACACGTGGAATTATTTGTTGGGAACTTGCTTATCCTTGAACATCCTTTCTCACTCCTTCCAAGACCTCATGTCTGTTTTCCTTTCATTAGGGCTTTTCTTCATTGTGTGGGAGTTGTGCCTTTGCAGAGTTATTGCCTGGTTTCCAAAGCATAATGCATAACCCTTCCCAAGCACTTAATCATTGTTAACCTTATCAGAAAGTCTTGTTTTGCTGAGTTTATATTGTGCTGTTGCTCTATATTTTACTCCTGAACAGCCAGAAAGCCATTTTCCTTCTGCTGGGTAGTGTATGTGAACATGCTGCTTCAAACCTGGCAAGAATAGCCACAAATACTCCCCAAATCTTTGTAATTATGTCCTCATACTTGTTTTCACTTGTTTTGAAATGGTAAAAGATGAATTAAAAGGTGTGACTGATTCAAAATTCAAATGAAGAATGACCTGGCAACACTGAAATATCTATTCATAAGGTGTGTGTCCTTTCATAGGTTCAGAGAGAACTGTTTTCCCAGTCTCAGTTTGTGCCTCATCTGCTGCTTTGGAATCTCTTTGAGTTTTGTAATGCATGAAATATAAGGGAGAAGAGAAAAGAGCAGAGAGCTGCAGGGAGACAGTGCAGTGGAGCACATCCAGTGCTGCCAAATGGAAGAAACAGGCACTGAGGAAAAATGCATAAAACCCCCATAGAACCAGGAGGTGGAAATATCCTGGGTTAGGAGCAGGACACAGGGAGGGGCAGAGCAGTGTCACAGGGGTTTTCTGGAGATGAACCTCCCCCTTGGAGCTGCCAGGTCCCCTGGGTGTCCCCTTGTTTGTGGGTGCTGGCAGCGAACCCTCCCCTGGTGCCTCCTGGGTTGTCCTCCTCTGCCTGCACATCCTCCAGAGGGGTGGTAGGGGCAGCTCTGCTGGATGCAGAATTCCTGATGGCCTTTCCAGAGGCACATCAAGCACAGTCCAGGCCAGCACTTTGTTCTGCTGCCAGAGCCCAGGAGGGAGAGTGTGAACTGTATTCCTGAGCTAAACCCTGAGCAGTCCTTAATTCATTCTGAAGGCTGCAGTGTCAACAGATCGACATGCGAGGGGTGTGGGTGGTACAGTTCAATTTCCATTCCCTTTGCTTTTCAGCTGCACTTTAAGCTCCTCAATCGATTCCCTTGATTGACAAGCTGCCACATGTAAAATTAAATTGCTTTCATCCTTGCTCTTAAAGGTCAGGCACACATCAGACTGTAAAACAGGTCCATCCAGCTCTTTAGGTTCTTTCAACGTTTAGCCCTCCATGTAAATGTTTGCCATGCTCGGTGTGATCCCTGATTATGCAGCACCCTCTTCAGGTCAGGCCTGACTTCACCGCTGGGTTGAACGTGCTTGGGAGGAGCAATCCGAGGTTGCACAGAGTTCAAATGTGTTTCTCAAACGAGGGGAGAACACTGTTGCCAGTGAGTGGGTGTCAGACAGATGTAGTGCCACTGTGGGTATGAAAGGCACCTTTGTTCTGAGCCCAGAGTTGATAAATAGTATTGTCTGCTCCCTTTGCCTCTATCTTTCCTAGCAGTCAGGAGTGGTAATCTATTTAATAAAGTACTTGCTTGTAGCTGCTGCAGGAGGTGAATTATGACCCTGCCTTGCACTTGGGAAGCACCAGGCTCAGTGGTGTTTTGGTGTTTCCAGTGGAGAGCTGGTTACAGTGAGAGTCACCTGAATCCTCTCCCTCATCCCCAAAATCTCCCAAAATACCAAGAGCACCATGTACAGGTGGCCAGTTCAGTGAAGTGTGATATGGTGGAGAGATCAGTCCCAGAATGGACCAGATGGACCCGTGTCCCATGGCAGATCCACCTGTTGGAGATGTTTTATTAAGCAAGGGAAGAACCATGAAGTGACTGACAGCCTGTGCCTCCTCCAACACCCTCTTGTACATCTGCAGGTGATGACACATCTCCATGTGATTGAGGAGAGGATGAATCAAAGCTTGTCTCTGCTCTACAAGGTGCCATATGTGGCTGAAGAGATCCAGGATGAGATTGGTGAGTGTGTGCCAGCTCCTCTGCCACCCTGTCAAGGCTCCAAGCTTTTATATCCACCCAAAAACCTGGTGGCTGCTTTAGGGGGGGGATGCCCTTGACAACAAGCACTGGGGCTTAGGCACAGGTCCCTCAGGGCAGACCCTCTCAGGGGTTTGTAACACAGCCAGCCAGAATAGCTTGTTCCCAAGAAGTTTCAGTGTCTGTTTAAAAAAAAAATCAACATTCAGAATAGCAAAGCTGTCTCTCTAAAGGAGGTGGAAAACATCCATAAAAATAAGCAGATGCTTTCCCGCTTTATAGTTTAATCCCTTCTTGCCAAACCCTCTTGCCACATCAAACCTCCTGGCCCTTATTTTGTATGTCTTTCTAACAAATAAGAGAATTTCCTGAGAGTTCCAGATGAGCCTTCAGAGCCTGGAAGATAAATAAGCTGGCAGCCCTGCCCACGTCCCCCTGCAGCTCTGCCTGGGCGAGGTTCAGACCATCTGCCCCTCTCTGGCCCTGCCAGGCGCCGTGCAGTTTGTGGCATCATTCCTCCTCTTCCTTTCAGATGAGCTGCTCCAGGAGCAGCGTGCAGACATGGATCAGTTCACATCCTCCATTTCGGAGTCCCAGGTGGATGTCAGAGTGAGCTCTGAGGAGAGTGAAGAGATCCCCCTGGATGGCAAACCCTTCCGCCCCTTCCAGGTGAAAACCTTCCCAGCTGTGCCCGAAAGTGAAGGTATGTGCAGCTGGGACCTGGGCTCACTGGTGTGTTCTGGGTCTGTAGGCTCAGCTGGAACAGAGAGAGCTCCATCCCTTGGGTGATGTAAGAGTAAAGCAGTTACCCCAGCAGTCCCTCTGTACATTGGAGAGGCAGTGCCACCATGAGCTGCTCTTCTGGTTTTTCAGATTCTTCTCTTTGCAAAATTGCCCTCTCTCTTTTCATTTTGCAGCAAGTGTTAAATTTTTGCAGCGTGGCTTGACTCTGGAATGGATTTTCAGTCTTTAACCAAAATGCTCTCATGTAACATGAAGTCTTCGTGCCATGGCCTGCTGAAGGGCTGCAGGAATGCTCTTTATTTATTTTTTTAAATGCATATCTATTTTTTGTGCCATCGGGTGTTGACAGCTGGCCTGTGCGTGTGTCTGTATTTGAAAAATGCTTGAACAGAGTCCTGAGCTTAAAGCAAGCTGTGGACTAAAAGCTTTTCCCAGGGTCTGAGTCAGAAATCATGCTCAAGCCTTTTTTCCTTTCTCTCTTAATCTCCTTTCTCTGCTATTTTTGTTTTTGTTTTCCCTCCTGCTAGATCCTCAGCCGGATTTGTACCATCCAATGAAAAAAGGTTGGTGCTAAGCTGCTCCCTCACAGTGCTTTCAATCACTCTCCTGCCTCCTCAGTGTTTGATAGCTTCATTTTAGTTCCATACTCACCTTGATTTTCATTTCCCTGCTCTCACTTAGATCAGTTTGCTTGTTGAGGCCTGGAGTTAAACCACCAGCTAGTCTGAGCATCTGATTGTGTGTGTTCCTCCCTGGTGGGCTCACAGGGCTCTTGGGGTGGCTCCTCTGCCCTGGAGGGCCATGGCAGTGTGATTGCAGCACTGTGGCACTTTGCACCTCTCATGTGTGCACTGCTCAGATTAAACCTTGCAGTGCTGGGGGTGAATGTTCCAGAGGCTCCTCTGCCCCTGGGGGATGTGTCCTTGGTGGCTGATGGCACCACTGAACCAGGAATGAGTGTTGTGTTTCCCTAAATGTCCTCACAGAGTCCAGTCTGGGACAGATAAATAGGAGATCCCTCCCTTGTGTTTGTGGTCTCCTCAGCATCACCTCCTCACTTGTAGCATCCCTCCATACCAGCAAAGTCCATGTGGTTATCCATCTCTCCCTTAATTAATTCTGCAGTAACTCAGTGCCTGGCTGAAAAGGGCCTTTCAGAGGAACACAAAAATACTGGCATTAAATGAACATCTTCATTAGCAAGACAGTCTCAGGAAAAGAGCAGTAGAAATGTGGGGCTCTTGCAGACCAGAGCTCTGTGTGAGGAGTAAACCCAGTGTTCTAGTCTGCCTGTGGTTCCAAACACATTGTGCAGACCTCAAAGGAGAGCAAAGGATTTTGCTAATAACCATTTCACACGGGCACAAATAGCTTTGTAATGTGGTGAAGGCCAGATAGCTTGAAATTATTCTCATTATCCTGCTTTTCTCTACAAGTGTAAGTCACCTTCATCCCTCCTGTGGAACAGTGCACAGCTAATTCAGTGTGCTGACTGCTCTGAAAAGAATTGGGACAGCCTGTAGTTTGATTTTTTTTAATTTATTTAATTTATGGACAACTGCTTTGTCAACTTGAAGATGATAAATCTGTGCTAGTTCTCCCTGTTTGGGTGAATGTAAGAGTTTCTGATGACCTGGAAACAGAGTTGCTTCTCTCTCTTCCCTTTTCATTGAATTGCTCGAGGGCTTTGAGGGAGTTTTGTGGTTGGTTTTTTTGATGCAGAAGTGTGGGGGTTTTGTCCCTTGGGAAGTATATAATTTAAACTGTGCCTTTGAGCCACATGAAACTGGGTCTTTAGTTGGTGCAGCACTGAGACAAATAGCAGAGCTGCTTCCTAGACTGCAACAAAGCAGCCACCCAGGCCAAAAGCTGACACAGGAGTTCTGTGCAAGCTCTTTGTGGCCAGTCCCTCCCAAAAATCCCAGTCATTGACTTCCACACCAACATGACCTGCTTTGACAGCCAGGAGAAGTGACACTGGCAGTGCTGGCCGTGCCTGGAATCTGCTCAGTGGCTCCAGAGGAAAATGGGATGCCCTAAAACTCGAGGTGCTTCCCAGCTGCAGTGGAACATTATTTCCATGGCATTTTCAAGCAATAAAAGCTTGTCAGTGTAAAAACTTGCCTTGGAGCCAAGTAGCCTTTCCTTGCATCAAAGAGCATGCTGCCAGCTCCAGCAGCAGCTGACATGATGTGTTAGGCAGCCTGCAAGCTCAGCAGCCCATGCAGAGGGGTGTGCAGGCACCAGCAAAGCCTCAGGGGCTCTGGGGGTGTTTCCCCCACCTCGTGCTCCCCCTTGGGGATCCCACTGTGGGTTTGAGGTTTGGCTGTCCTGCTCTTGCACCAGTGAGTCCCAGGTGTGGTGGACACTGTGCTGTCCCTCCTGACAGTGCAAAACTGGTGGTGTGCCAGTGTGCTGTGTTATGTGAGGTCAGAGCAGTTTGCATCAGACTCTTCTCTTATCGATCTGATCTATTTATAAGCTCTCCAGATCAAAGCAGTTTATGCAGAGCAGCAGCCTTGTGTTAACTGATGTCCTTCTCTTGAGCCTGTGCTACTTCCAGCCTGGAAATGGGGGAGTGATGTCCTGGTACAAAGGCTGGTGTGGTTCTCAGCTCCTCCCTTGCCCTGGGATTTATTGTTTCTGGGCCTGTGCCAGATCCAGGACAGCAGCTCATTACAGAGCTGGGTGACCTTGGGATTCTCATTCCCGAGGCTCGTGCTGGTGTGCCTGGTTCCACCAGGATGGGTGATGGGGGTGAAGGCATTCCCTGTGTCCTGGCTCTTGGCAGAGAGATGTGTGTGCGCTGCCATCCTGGGGGTCACAGGGAGGTGCTGGTGGCCCTGGGCTGACACTCACAGATGTCACTGCACTCACAGTTCCACTTTGCCTGGGGCCTTCTAACAGCAACATTTGGTGCAGTGTCTGCACTGACCCTTCAGCCTGGTTTTGGTGAGTCCTGTCTGCTCCTCTCATTGCCACCTCATTCTCCCTCATTAACAGTCCCCCCCTAATCACTTGTCACCCTAGTGTAGCTTGTGAGCTCCCTTCTGCCACAGCAGCATGAGGACAGGTTAACACTCAGCATTACACATGAGCCATGGCAGCTCTGCAGGTGTAGGTGACCCTTCCAAGGTGTCCCTGGGGGCTCATGGGCTCTCCTTGCTCTTCTGGTGCAGGTTCTGGCATGACTGAGCTGGACGGGCTGATCGGCGCCGAGGAGAAAGTGATTAACAGCAAGAACAAAGTGGATGAAAATGTGGTGAGCTCTCCACCTTGATTTTGGGCAGCCAAGCCCGCCGTGGACACTAATTAATAGCAGTGCTGGTTTCCATGTCTCCTTCCTGCTCACAGAATGTCAGCGTGTTCATTATCCATCTGGTGTGGGGGAGTCACTGTGTGACTGTTGTAGGCTCTTAATACTGATTAGCATCAGAAGGGTGGGAGGGAAGGAGAGCTGAGATCTTTGGCAGTCTGAGCTGGAGAGCTCTCTGATTTAGGCACTGCTTTTCCCAAGCAGAGACCTTTTGATGTCCCTTGATTTTCATGGGTGGCTCGCTGTGTGAGCACACCAAATGCTGGTGTGTTCCATCTGTGTTCCCACCTATTTTTCAGTGCAGGAAAGGCCTCACCTTCCTCTGAAGGACAAGTGACCCAGCAGGTATTGGCTCTATCTACAGTGCAAAGAATTCTCTGGGTTCCAGGCCCAGCTGGGCCTCAGTTCCCTGGGCTTCAAAAAATTAAAAATTCACCTTCTGAGTTTCCTTTCAAAGCTGTTTTGAAGCCACATGTTAGATCTTACACGACAGAAATGCTGGCTCCAAAGTTAGAACCTCTTTTTCTTCTGTTTTATTCTTTGGGGCTTTAATTTGTAGTAGTAATTCTTGTCGTACTGACTCTGGTGGGTTTAATTGCTGGAGAACATCCCACACTGTTGAGACCAGGGGAGACATGGTAGGTGGTTCTGAGCCTTTGCTGCTGTTCATTAAAGTCTCTGGCCTGCCTGCCCCTTCCTTCTCCTCCCTGTTTCGTGTGGCTCCTTTCATAAAACACTCCTGTGCCCATCTCCAGGTGATTGATGAGACCCTGGACGTGAAGGAGATGATTTTCAACGCCGAGCGTGTTGGTGGGCTGGTGGATGAGCCGGTACGTGTGAGGGGGCCCAGCAGTGACTGGCAAATTCAGGCTGGATTTGGATTCCCAGGTGTTGCTGCATTTGGGATTTGGTGCCTGGATGCTGCCCTGGGAGTTGGAGCAGAGTGGAGCTGTTTACAGCCCTCCTGCATGAAGATGGAAAGAGTGAACACACCTGAACTCTTCTGCAGAAGTGTTTTGTGGGGTAGGGAGGTGATGTGGGTCAGTGCCTGTCCAGAGGCACTGAGTGGGGCAAGAATTTGGTGGTAATTATCCTTTTGGTGGAATATTTAGGGCTGGAATATGTAGGGCTGGAATATACACTGTCCACTTCATAATGAATCATGTCTTGTCTTGATGCCACAGATGGTTGAAGAGCTTCCTCGTGGCCGCCGTTTGGGTCGGTTTGGTTTGAGGTTCCTCAACCTGCTCCTCTGTTTTCTTCCCTGCAGGATAATGACAACTCCCTGCGTGATGATTTCAGCTTCAGCAGCAGTGCCCTCATTGGGCTGTTGGTGATTGCTGTTGCCATAGCCACGGTGATAGTCATCAGCTTGGTGATGCTGAGGAAGAGGCAGTATGGCACCATCAGCCATGGAATCGTGGAGGTGAGGAACAGGATGGAAATAGAGCTGAATCACATGCTGTGTGTGGGGGGAGAAGGCAGGAGCTGCCAAGCCAGGGACAGCTCTGCTCCTGTGGGCTGGGAATTAACCCTGTCACTGCTGGCACTGCCACTGGCGTGCAGGTGTCTGGCACCCAGCACTCCACACTGACCAGGATTCAGTTAGGCTTCCTGGCTGGCTCAGGGCAGGATTTAGCAGGGAATGAGCTTTTCAGGGGTATCTTTAGCAGGGCAGTCACTCACTCAATCCATAGCAATTTGTCCTCCTGGCTAATGTAGCCACTGTTAAGATGGGCTGAGCACTGAGGGGCAGCTCCTTCCTTGCACGTTTCTAATGACAGCTTAATGGAGTGCAGAGAAAGCTGCTTTTCCCTTTGCCAGCCAGGGCAGGAGATCAGAAGGACCTCCTCAATGGGAGAAGTGGGTCCCTGCCTTGTAGCATTACCTGGTGATGACAGATTTGTGAGAACACCCAGGCAAGGGGCACCTGAACCAGCGAGCCCATTAAGTAAATCATTTTTGCAGCTCACCTCCTCTCCCTGTTTCCTGCTCCCCAGTAGTCCCTGAGCCTCTGATAGTGCCTCTTGCTGCATGAACTAAATGCTGCAGGTGGCTCCTGTGGCCAGTAAGGTGCTGTTCCCCCAGGTTGATCCCATGCTCACCCCCGAGGAGCGGCATCTGAGCAAGATGCAGAACCACGGCTACGAGAACCCCACCTACAAATACCTGGAGCAGATGCAGATATAAAAGAGATGGAGACACAACAGCCCTGGCCAGGAAAGGTGCAGGGTGCAGGGCCAAAGTGGTCCAGTGTTTTGGATCAACTACTGACCAACAGTTGCTTCGAGAGGACTTCATCTTACATTCAGAACTCCTGGATCATTAAGACTATAATTACTACTGTAGAGTTGCAATTTCCATTCTTTTAAATGGGTGAAGAAATGATAATATAACAATATGATATATAAATCTCCTTAAATGGGAAAAATGGATCTATTGCAGATATTTGACTGAGATGTAGTTTTCTTTTTTTTTTTTTAAATAATCTGAAAAACACCAGTTCCGTTGTACTGTTGTCTGTTACAAGCTCTATATATATAAAATGGGAAATGTTGATTTTTATTTCTGATAGACCACCTGTATATTGAGGGTCATTTGTACCAACCCACCTTGTAAAAAAGGAGACAGTTGTGGCTCTGCAGTCATTTTGGCTTTTATATATAAAGCAGTATTCTTTTTTCCTTTTTTTTTTTTGTTTTTTAAAGTGAATTTCGCTGGGAGTTGCAAAGAGATTAATTTAGGGATAGGAGCTATGACAGCATAAGCAAGGAAGCAATTGGGAATGGTAACTAACAAAAATCCTTATAATGGGAGATTAAAAAAAAAAAGAAAAAGAGAAAAACAAAAAAAAGACAAACCCCATCCTCATATGCCAGTGGTGTGCACCCTGCTGCTTAGCAGCTCGGGCTCTAGGAATCAAGACTCCCTGGAGGCAAGGAGTTAAAAGGCTTCTAGCATCTCTGTCTGTAGCTATTCTAGTGGAATGGTAGAACATGGTTTGTGCATCCTGGGGTGTGCACAGCCCCCTGCCAGCTCAGTTCTGCTCTAGGCTTGGAAGTTCCTGGGGTTGAATCGAAATGCTCCGTTCTCAGCCAGTTTCCTTCAGTCCTCACCCGGCATTAACAGCCCCCTCTTGCTGCTTCTTTCTAATTCCCCAGCTCTCCTGCCTCACCAACGTGGTAAGTAGTGAAGGGCAGCAGGTTGTGGAGCCTTTGCATCCCTCTGGGGGATGGATGTTGGGCCCTGGGTGTTGGCCAGGACGTGACAAATCACTGCAGAATTGGGGAGCTGACAGACACAGAGCTGGGGAGGGAGGAGGGAGCCCTTGGGACAGGGATGCTGCCTGCCTGCTGTAAGGGAATTGGGATGCATAGGCCCCCAGAGACCAACAGGGGTATTGTTCCACTCACCATCATGTCTTTGTAATGCTTGTATAGTTGGTGTTACTGCTCACGGCTTTTTTAAATCTGGAGGTTCTGGTAACCTGTGGTGTATTTTTTCTATTTTTCCTGTGACTTTTATTTTTTCTTCCCCCTTCCGTGTCTCTTCCCACTATGCACAGATTTACCTGCAAACTCCTTAGTGTGGTCTGTGGGGAATGTACAAAGTTTAAACACATCAATAAACACTTTAACTTCCACACTGGTTCTTTCTCTTTATTTAAGGGCTCAGTTAATTCTCCCTCCTCCCGCTCTGGGATGGGGCAGAAGAAGGGCTGTGGGAAATCTGAAAATTCCTGGGTGTGGGGGCATGGAAAAAGGCCCCACAGTGACACAGGTTCAATCCCTGTGTGGGCTGGAATTGATGCCCCTCGTGGGTCCCTCACAATTCAGGATATCCCATGAACTGTGAGTGCTTCCTGAAAGGCTTTGAGGGCACCCAGCCCAGGGCAGGGTTTGGCTGTTCACTGTGTCACTGCTGAGGTGGTTTCACAAAGGGAAATAACTGTTTGGTTCAGTCTCTCCCCCAGAACATCTAAAACTGAGGGCCTGTAAAGCCCAAAGCTGCCTCTGCTCCTTTGGGTTGTGTCTCCTGTTCTCCTCTTTAAAGGGTGACCTCGAACACAGATTCCTCCTGTGTCTCATCTCTGAAATGGCCAAGGAGTCACTGCCACTTGAATGTCATTTTGGGAGGTGAGAGACACAGCTAATCCTCCTCCACACAGCTCTGTGCAGTTCCCAGTGGGCCTGGGTGAAGGGAGGGAGAGGAGGAATCACGAAGGTTTAGTGGTTTTGAACGAGAAACAACCACGTGTCCTGTTTCTTGTGAAATGTGGACTCCTTGGTTCCACTGGAGCCTCCCCAGCCTGG
This sequence comes from Campylorhamphus procurvoides, assembly GCA_013396655.1. NCBI lineage: Eukaryota > Metazoa > Chordata > Aves > Passeriformes > Dendrocolaptidae > Campylorhamphus > Campylorhamphus procurvoides. The sequence goes on along the minus strand of WBMV01003268.1, from coordinate 198,420 downwards.
TTAAATTATTCAGACTCAAGGAAAGAGCAGATGCTGGCCTAGAAAATGCCTTCTGTTGCCTTGTCACAACTACTTGGGAGAGAGTTTTGATTTCCAGCTAAATTTAATTCCAGCAATGCCGGAGCGTGTCTTCAACCCAAAGCCCTTCCTGGACTGCACCTCAGGTAGGGTGACCTGCAGGAGAAACAAATTACAGGGGCTGGGGATTGAATTCCAGAATTGAATTTGGGTATTAGATTAATTTTTTTTTTCCCCTCCCTTCAATAAATTCTCTTAGCCCTGTGAAATAAATACATCAGGCTGGAATCAAAGTCTATTAGTTCCATGCCTTGGCCGAGTGCTCGGGATCGATTCCTTGGGATGGATTTTGACCTCAGCTTCTGAAAAGTCAGGTTGAGAAGTAGCTGCTTGAGCTCTGATGCCAAGACATGTCCCAGGTGTCACTGGTAAGTGTTACTGGCCAAGGGAAGGGTTGATTGGGGTGGTTTGGGGAAATATCAGAAGTCCCGTGGATCTAAATCCCTTAAAATGAGATGATTGAGCACAGTGGAGCTGGGGGAAGGTTTGTAGGGTGTTGGAGAGAGCTGCATTTCAGCAGAAAATGGGCTAAAAGGTGATATAAGAGGAGCAGGGTAGTTCTCTGGAAAAGAAAAAGGATGTTGGAGAGAGGGAATGCTGGGTGGGTTTGTCTCCCTTGGCCTCGAGAGGCCCTTTGTTGCAGCCCTTCTGGGAGGGGTAAGTAAAGAGCATCAAACCCCGTCTGTGCAGGGGGATGGAACTGGGGGGATTGATTTTGGCCAGCCCTGCTTGTCTTTGGTGTGCAAAGAGGTCCCTTCTCATTGCAGAGGTTTGGACTGCATGGCCTGTAAAGGTCCTTTCCAACCCAAACCATTCCAGGATCCCAAGGGCTGTAGGTTTGTCCACTGGGAGAAAAATTGTGGGCTTAAATTGTGAAAATCTCTGCCTGTGGAACTTGGTGCTGTGATGCTGAGGAGCATTTTGTAGTTCTGCTGCTCTGGACTGTGCCAGGGAGGGGTAAGGATGATGCAGTTGTGGCTCACTGGGATGGAATGTCCCTTCTGGATTGGATTGCAGCAGGTTTTTGGGGCATCCTCCTGCAAGGTGAGGGTGGATTGTTTTTCTCCAGCTGGTGGTTTGGCAGGGAATAATCCTGCAGCTCCTGGAGGCTGGAAGGGACTTCTGGAGCCAGCTCTGAGGTCAGACCAGGTCAGATATAATTGTGCCTTTGTATCGGCTCCCCTTCCCCTCTGCAGGAGTTTTGGGGCAGGAAAAACCATTTCAGTTGTTATCTGAGGTCAGTAAAGCTGAAAGGTGAATCCCAACTCCACCTTGACAGGGTGCCAGAGAGAAATCTAATTTTTTTTCCTCCTCTATGTATTTTCTGTGCATTTATTTCATGTGGATTCATTTGGGTGTTTTTCCCTGGGGTGCAGCCCCCGTGGTGCCAAACCCTTGGTGTCACCTTTTAGCACCTGTTTTTTGGGATCATCTGCTCTCAGGCTGCCAGATTTTGTGTCACCCTGTGAAGGTGCAGGGACGGAAAAGGGTTTTCAGGAAATCCTCCTCAAGGCCTCATGAATCCTTTTATGCTGGGAAAAAAATAATCTGCAGATGAAATGATGGCCTGGATGGGTTTATGGTGGTTTAATGTGGTTTGGGGGCTGAAATTTAGGGTTACCTCTTGCTGGTGACACAAGTAAGTACCAACACCAGTCTCTTCAGGCAGACACAATACATGGACCTCCCCACGTCCTGCAAGGCAAATAGACATTATTAAGGTTCATGAACAGGGCAATTTGTCTTGTGAAACCCATTGGAACAGCTGGATTTTTTAATTTTTAATAAAATCCCTGGTGTGTGCTGGCAAAGGAGACACCTACTAGGAATTCATACCCCTGTCCATGTGTCAGGCAGGACAGGAGGGAGGTGAGAAGGATGATATCGAGGGGAAAATCACACATTTCTCAATAATACTTAAAATTCATGCACTCAGCAAGGTCTGCAGTCCCCCAAATTACAGTGGAAATACAGAATAAATAACCACAGGTTCATCATCCCTGTCACCCCATGGAGCTCCTGCTGGGACCCAGAGCATCCCTCAAGCAGGAGAGGTCTCCTCTCCACCAAACCCTTCCTACAGACCCCCAAGAACCCCCATCCTGGACCCCCTCCAGCACCTCAAGGTGTTCCTTGTAGGGAGGGACCCCAAAAAGAACACACAATTCAAGGTACAGCCTCACCCCAACCCTGGATGAGGTTCAGGTTGTGCATCTTCAGGGAGGATAAATAAACTGCTGACTGTTGTTTCTTAGATCACTTGAGTTAATGCATTTCTTGCCTATTAAGATTTAAAAAAAAAAGAAAAAGTAATAAAAAATTAGAAGTTCTGGTAGAGAGGAGTGACCTAGAAAATCCAATTGTCCTCTGAACAGCAATTGCACTAAGTTTGGAAGCTGAGTTTGCTAATTAAGCTGAAAGAGTGGATTTTAGAGGTGCTTAAATTGCTAATTTCATCTCCTCTTTAATCCACGAGCCTCCAGCAAGTCTCTCAGCAGCAACAACAAGAAGTTTCCATGGGGGTCTGCAAACCCCCCAGCTCCTCCAGCAGCAATTTCCCAGATGGTCTCAAGAAGCTTCTCCCCCTTCCAGCTGCAACGAGAGGGACCCCAAATTCCCCCAGCCCTGCTCCAAAGGGCTCCAAAGACACTTTCCTGGCCAGTTCCTCCAGGCTCAAAGCCTGGCCCTGACATTTGCCAGCAGCAGAGCATTTGTGGGAAGGGGAAAACTTCCCTCCCTCCCTTTCCCTGGTGTTCTCAGAGCCCTTAACAACACCCTGAGTTCAGTCTGGAAGCACCAAAGATTTGGGTTCCTTCCAAACCCTTCAGCTCACACGAGTTCTGGGCACCTCAATCAGTTCCCCCAGATTTAATTGGGCAGCTGAGAATATTTGGCATTAAAATCCCCAGTGTGTCTGTGCTGATAGAGAGGAAAAAGATAAAATGCAGGTATTACCTGGGATCCCAAAGCATTAGCAATGTGTGTGGAGCAGCAAAGAGACAAGGCAGTGCTTTCTGAGCAGGGTGTTTTTTCACAGTCCATGGAAAAAGATGATCCACATCACTGCCTCTCTCTGAGGACAAATCCCTACACAAGGAATCCAATGTTCTGTCAGAAAAATAACACAGCAACAGCACCAGTTTGGGCAGTGTATATTAAATAATGAGGTTCCCTGGAATGAAACCCACCCAGACTCCCTTCCTAGGGCAGCCTGGAGAGGCAGGGATAGCAATGGGACGGGTGTCACAGCTCTGGACTCCCACCCTGGCTCAGGGTCACCTGTGCCTGTCCCTGGGACAGGACCAGGGATGGTCTGGGGGGACAGTGGGGACTTCCCTGGCCACTTGCACGTCACCCAGTCATGGAATCCCACAAGGGTTTGGGTTGGAAGGGACATTAAAGCTCATTCCAAACCCTGCCATAGACAGGGACACCTCCCACTAACCCAGGTTGCTCCAAGCCTCATCCAACCTGGCCTTGGACACTTCCAGGGATCCAGGGGCAGCCACAGCTTCTCTGCCCAACCTGTGCCAGGGAGGAATTCCTTCCCAATATCCCTCTATCCCTGCCCTCTGGCACTGGGAAGCCATTCCCTGTGTCCTGACACTCCAGGCCACCTCAATGAGTTTTATTCCCTTCCAGCTTCAGTGGGAAGATGTTGGAGAAGATGCCAGTGTGGCTGGAAACTGCTCCATAAACACAACCACAACCACCTCATCCCTTCTTTCTCCTCTGCTGACCCAACAAACCTGAGCCATGTCTCCAATGCAGGGCAGCTCTGTCACCCAACACCATGCCAGGGAATTTTGGGTTCCAAGAAACCCTCTTGGGCTTGGGGCACAGCCCCCCTAAACCTGTTACACACACAACTGGGTGATCACAGACTGCTTGCCCTTATTTACATTTATTCAAATTCAAAAGAAACATCCCCACTCAACCCTCCCTTTTATGCAGCAAAACTCTCAGTGAGATACTCAGCTCTGCAAAGGTAACAGCAGGGCAGGGAAAAAAAACAGGGAAAAAGTCACATTATTTGATCAAAGGGGAAAGAGATTGTTTTTGCCTCTCTTTTCAATCAAAGCTCAGCACATCAGGCTGTGACCTCTGCACAGAGCTTCCCTTTCAAGGCAGCCAGTCTATAACAACTTGACCCAACAACCCCACTTGTGCTCCCAGGAGGATTATGAATCAGCAGAGCACATTTGGTAGGGGAGATCCATGGCAGTCCCAGTTAAAGGCAGCCAGAGCCTGGGGAAACCAGTGCTCAGGAGACTGGTTTGATTCAGAATCCCAAAGAAGTGTCCCCTGTGGGTGGGTGCCCAAAATGCTGTGCTCACCTTGGTTGCTTTGCTCCTCAAGGTTCTTCTCTGGACAACAGGAAGCACTGGGATCCTTCCAGCCCTGCCCCAAAAAGGGATAAAAATACAAAAATAAAATAAAGCACAAAAGTAAACTAAAATAAAGCACAAAACCAGAATAAAATGTGCAGTGCTCACCTTCCAAGAAGCTGCCATGGGCTGGGACCTGCAACCCCCATGAGCCAAGGAGGATTTTCCTGACCCCCCAGCCTTGGGGTTTTGGGGCTGTGCAGGCCAGCAGGGATGTGTTCACACTGGGCTGGCTCTTGTCCTTCAGGGAGTGTTGAGAGGGTAAAGACACTGCTGTGTTGCCCTGTTCACCCAGCCAAGGATGGTGCAAACAATTTGATCCTCATGATTAACCTTTGGATGATGATTAGTGGTGTTTCCTTCACCAATCCTTAGTGTCATCTGCCACCTCCCCAGCTGCCCTGTTGCAACCCAAAACACACCAGCAGCAGAGCAGACACCAGAACTGAAGGGGTTGGGTTGGAAGGGACCAGCTCCAGCCCAAAACACACCACCAGCAGAGCAGACACCAGAACTGAAGGGGTTGGGTTGGAAATGACCAGCTCCAGGGAGGGAATGATGCTGTTGGAGGAAAGCTGAGGTCACTGCAGGGCTCTCAGGCACTGCCCAAGGCTATCCACAGCCTTGGCTGAACCCAGGATCTCATTCCAGGGGTCTCTCCATGCCAAAACCCATGCCAACCCTCCATCCTCACCCCCTAACTCACCTGAAAACAAGGACAACACCCACCAGTGCCAACAGGACCCACCCTCCACCTTTCCCCCAGTGTGAACCCACACACAGCCCATCCCTCCTGTATTTCACCCACCCCAAGGCATTTCAAAGCCAGCATTACCCCAGCTGTGCCTGCTCTGTATTCCAGACATCCATCAGGTGGGGTGTTAAAGCACTTTATTGCACATTAAGCTTTGGACAAAACCCTCTCCATTAACACCAGAGTGAGTGACGGCCACGGGGAGCTTTGAGCACCGGCTCAGCTCCCTTCTGAAGGAGCAGAAGTGAAAATCTTGGTTAAAAAAGCAGCCAGACTGGCCCCACGAGTTGGACTCCAGTAGCAAACCAGTCCTGCAGCCCAGAGGATGGAGACATCCCTCCCAGGTGAGCTGTGACTGAAGGGATGCTCAGCAAAGGCTTCCCATCTTCCCACTTCTGATGCTCTTCCATCAAGTGTAGTTTATCAAGACTAATTAAAACCCTCATCTCAAGAGCTCTGAGCCCCAGGGAAGGCATTCCAGGGCCTCATTTGTCCTCGTTGCTGCTCTCGGGGAGCAGAGCGCTGCGGGAGGAGCCCTTGGCACCCCGGCGCAGGCACAGCCCACAGTCCAGCTCCACGTCGATGTCCCCGAATTTCAGGTGGCACGACTCGTTGCAGCTGCAGGGGACACAGGGACGGTGCTCAGGGGGTTGTGGGCAGCAAGGGACAGGCTTGGAAGGTACCCAAGGACTGCCCACCGTGTGGTGGCACCGCTAAGCCACGCTTGGTTACTCAGGGACACCCACCCTCCCCATGCCATGGGATGGCTCTGCCAGCCCAGTGTGGGCTCTGGGTGTTGCCCTTGGGATCCCCAGTTGGTGCCCAGTGCCAGAGCCCCCCTGTGCCCCACGTACCAGCGGGATGCAGCCGAGTTGGCAGCCACGACAGCCAGAGCTCCCAGGTAGTGCCAGCAGAAACACATGGTGAGGAACGTCAGGTTGCTGGGGTCGGTCTGGTCCCAGCCTGGTCCTCCCCACGGAGGGGACAGCACAAACCCAATCTGTCACAGCAAGAAGGGATGTCAAACCTCAGCACAGCCCTCCTCTTTTCCTCCTGGTTTCAGCACAACAACCCCAGGTGACACCTGCAGTGCTGCCCTCAGCACCCCCCGAGCATCCTCATCGCCCCAGGCTGGCAGAGGGTGTGTTCCAGGAGGAGCTGATTCCCTTCAGACCATCCTTGTGGCTTGAGGGCAGCCCAGCATGCCCAGAGAGAGGTGACACCCCAAAGGTGACATTGCCAGGCTGTGCCTTTCCCCCTACACCCAAAGCTGGGGGGTTACATGAGAGATTCCCAGATGTTTCCAGTTCCTTGGAACAAGCAGAGGAAGAAAATGGACCTAATGAAGTGAATACAAACTCGTGACTGGTTTCCCTCCCTTGAGGGCTCTGATTTCCATGTCCCAGGTCTGTCCATGCTGCCTACATCACAAATGCCCTTCTCCACCATGACACCTCTGGCACTGAGCCTTGTTTCCTCTTCTTTTTTATCACAGATATTCCAACCATCCTACAAGTTTAACCCCAGGAGATGTGCCCCAAGGGGCAGAGCAGCCCCTCTCTGCTCCCCTCCCTGGCTCAAAGCTCAGAGAGCAGCAGGCACACACTGACCTGCCAAAGCCAAGAGCCCTGCAGGAGGAAGGAGCTGGTCCTGAAGGTCTCCAGGATGATGTGGTCTCGGAGGAACACCTCCAGGAGGGCACAGAGGGCTCCAGCAAAGATGGCCATGGCCAGCAGGGAGTGCAGGTGGTGCTCCAGCACAGCACCTCCATAGTCACGGAAACAGAAGAGCAAACCTGCCAGGATCCACAGCTCTGTTAGCAAGGGACACTCAGGGATGTGCTCTTGTAAAAAATCATCTGAAAACTCAGCCTGTGCTCCAGGCCTTGCCATGATGTGCCTGGTGGGAAGAGCCACACAGCAACCAGGCTGCTGCCACCACCTTCCCCCTGCCAGGACCACACAGCCCAGCACTGGGGGGTCTGCTCTGCCCCCCGAGGAGCCCCCATTCCTGCAGGGGTCCCTGGGCCATAGACAGGGCTGGGGGGCTCTCAGGAGGAGCACAGGGATGGGGGCCTGGAGCTCAGGAGGTAGTGGGGAGCTTTGTGTGAGAATTTGTCCCTCTGTGCATCCAGCCAAGGTGCATCCATCCATCCATCCATCCCACAACATCTTTTTGTGACTCCAGAGCCAGCCAGCTGCTTGTCACCAGGAGCAGCACATCCCTGGATGGAGCTCTTCCTGGGGCTGGGTTCACATCCAGGCAGGAGCAGGGATGGGGTGACTTCAGCACACACCTCCACACCCCCTCCAGCTCTGCCCACACTGAGCCTTGCTGGCCCCAGGGCAGCCCAGCAGCTGTCACACATCTGTCCCACCCCCCTGAGCCCCCTGGTGTGTCCCATCCTTCCCCTGGCACCAGGAGTGGTTCACCTTCGACAAGCAGAGCCATGGAGAGTGACAGTCGGTTCAGGCCAGGGGGCAGCTTGAGCCGGGACTGCGACACCATGTCCACGACCCCCGAGAGCAGGAAGAACAGGTAGATGGTGCAGAAGTGCCAGGAGGTGAGGTCTGTCCAGCTGTGAGTCTCGGGGCTGTACAGCCTCAGGTGGGGACCCGTGGGGACAAACTGCTCCACCAGAATCCCTGGGCAGAGAGAGAAGGGTCACACCTGCCCTCTGGCACAGGAAAGGAGTGGGGCTTGCCCCAGGGAAGGGTGGTGAGGTGCCATCAGTGTGTGCCACCAGCACGTCCCCAAGCCCTCCCACACCAGCTGCAGATGCTCCCCAGTAAACAGCCCCAGTCTCATGGGACAAAGCAGCTGCAGCATCATTGGGGGCAGGGACCCAGCATTGGATGTTGGGGCAGGGACTCAGCATTAGATATTGGGGGCAGGGACTCAGCATTAGATATTGGGGGCAGGGACTCAGCACCATCATCATCTCTTACCTACTAGAGCCAAGAGAGCTTTGACAGCCCCTTCAAAGATCTCAGCACGCTGGATCCCCGAGCTTGGCTGGCCCTCAGCATCACCTTTCCTCCTCAGGTACTTCAGGGGGTACCTCACGGACCACCAGAGACCAAAGATGAAGAAGAACGTGCCCCGGAGGGCACTGCCAAGGAAACTGGTTGGCATCGGGCCGGTGTGCTGGACCTGCAGGGACAAACAGTGCCTGGGGACCGACCCAAGGCATCCCAGGGGTGCTGGGCTGGTCCCCTGCTCAGCATCCCCAGGGATCCACATCCCACCAAAGAGGGGGTGCATGGCTCTGCCACCAGCTGCAAACAGGTAATACCAGGGCTGGGACATCTTCATGGGGGAGCTGCCACTCTGCACCACTCCATATATAATAAATCTATATATATGTGTGTGTGGCTGCACACATAAAATCCTCAGACCTTCGTGCCAAACAACAATGTATTAACATGAAAGAAAGCGCCAACACCCAAGAAAACACAACAAAGCTTCTCCTAATAAAAAGCAACATGACAATTATTTCCTTAGCCCATAAACGCGCTCCAAACTAGGCAATTGGCAGGGTGTGAGCCCAGCCCTGGATTCAGGAGCTCCAGCCAGCCAAGGCTTTGGCAGGAGGAGGCAACCCAGGAACCATTCACATTTCCCAGAGGAGCCTCATGCATATTCCACACAACCTTTGCTTGGCACAAAGGAAGAGGTTCCATCTCCCCATAGGAAGAGCTCCAAAGGCAGGAGAAAAGCCCCAGCACTGAGTGGGATCGAGGCCACGAGGGAGGATGGAAAGGAGCAAAGGTACACCAACATTATATCCTGCAAAGTATTTAAGCCCAGACCTAAATTCCTTTTAAAAAAACCCAGTGCAGCAAGCTCAGAGGGAATAACAATAATGACCTAAGAGCTTATAGCAGTGAGCTTTAATATTACCTTGGGATGGTCTTGTTCCCTCCAGCAAGGCCTCCCTCCTCTCTCCCTGTGCTTCTCCCACCTAAGCAGGACTCACTTTTCCCCTCCACGTGGATTTCTGGTCCTTTTCTACAGCTGGGATGTGCAGGGAGGAAGGCATTACTCATCCCCACGCTTCCTCCCCGACCTGCCCCTGCCTCCCAAATCACATCCTCGCTGTGTTTATAAATACCAGAGCAAATTGCAGAGGCTGGATGAACAACTCCAGCACGTTCTCCGAGTCCTCCCACACTAGAAAGTAATTAGGCACTGCCAAGTAATTAGGCCCTGCAAAAGCAGGGGAGGATGTGGCGTGGCAGGTGCTTGGGATGAGGGACAGCTTTGGTTGACTGGATGTGGAAACCATCCTCATCCCCTGGACAAAGACAATCCAGCGAAGGCTCCAAACTCTGCTAAGCTTTCCTTGCAGGAGGGAAGGAGGAAATTACTCAACAGGTGGATGAGAAATGCCCTGCCCAGGAGCTGGTCTGGGGCCAGGGCTGGCTCTCTGCTCTGTTTTGGGTGCCTGCACTGGGGTGAGGTGGCTCCTGCCCCAGGAGAACCCAGGTCTTCCTTGATTACAGCCTGGACACCCAGGCCAGGGCACTTCTCTTCCCTGCTCAGACACCTGCATGCCAAGTGACTAACAACAGCCCCCATTAAAGCCCATTGAGAGCACACAATTGCACGATAAATAACCAAATCTGACCATTGTCCCACTTGGAGCTGCCAAGCAACAGCCTGGAGCTGGAGCCAGGGGCATGCCCTGCTCCACAGACATGCCAGGAACGTTAATTTGACATGATTAAATGAGGGGAGATGGAGAGCAGAGACATCCCAGTGCCAGAAATGACACAGAAATGTCCCACTTTCAGCTCCAGAGGCTGCTCCAAAGCCACAGCAGCATCAGCCCAGGATCCACCAACCTTCACCTGAGTTACCAGAAGACCCAAACCACCCTCCTGGGATCTCCTGCCCTGGCCATCCCTGTCCCCAGCAGAACACCCTCACTCCACAGGGCCAGGGACCCTCTAGCTTTGAATCCAGCAAGGTTTTGGGGGCTGCCATGAGTCCCCTTTGCTTCCACAGCACTCCAGCAGCCACCACACTTCATGGAATCTCAGAATGGTTTGGGTTGGAATAGTAAAGACATCTCATTCCAACCCCTGCCACGGGTAGGGACATCCCCCACTAGCCCAGGTTGCTCCAAGCCCCATCAAACCTGGCCTTGGACACTTCCAGGGATCCTTCCATGTCCTGCCTTTAGCAGGGATGTCCCAAACCCACCCTGAGTGAAGCAGAATCATTCATGTAACCCACTCAGAAACACCCCCACACCCTCTTGTATAAACCCACCAGTGTTCTGCAGGGAAACCAGCCGTGTTTCCAAGCAGCACTTTGCACAGCTCATGCATCTGAAGCACAGCAAAGACCCCCAGAGCCCCCTGGCCACCCCTGAGCCCCAGTTCCTCCATCTGAAGCACAGCAAACACCCCCAGAGTCCCCTGGCCACCCATGAGCCCAATCCTGACCCCACCCCTGACCCCAGAGCCCCCAGCCCAGCTCTGAGCCCCCAGCCCTGAGCCCACTCTCACACCTGACTGAGCCCCCAGTGAGCAGAGCCCCGGGGTTATTGATCCCTCCTGCTTGCTCTGCCTGCCAGAGCCCCTGAAACAGGGCTGCAGTCAGGAGGCATTACCTGAGCTGCCCTTCTCCCTCTGCTGTGCCTTAATATCCATCTGGGAGCTGCCTGCTCTGCTCACCCAGCCTGGCCTGGCTGCTCCAGCCTCAGGGACAGCATCCCTGCCCCAATTCCAGGCTCTCCCCTGGAGCCACTGCAGCCCCAGATCCATCCCCAGCCACGATTTGGAGCCCACTGACTCCATCCATGTGGATACAGAAACATTCCCATCAGTATCCCAGGACAGACAACCTGTATGCACAGGGCAAGCTCAGCTCCTGGCTGTGGATGTTGGGAGGGTCTTCCCTATGTGGATCCTCCTCCATCCTTGGACACTTCCAGGGATCCAGGGGCAGCCACAGTTTCTCTGCCCAACCTGTGCCAGGGCCTGCCCACCCTCCTAGCCAAGAATTCCTTCCCAATATCCCATCTCTCCCTGCCCTCTGGCACTGGGAAGCCATTCCCTGTGTCCTGTCCCTCCATCCCTTGTCCCCAGTCCCTCTCCAGCTCTCCTGGATCCCCTTTAGGCACTGGAAGGAGCTCCAAGGTCTCCCTGGAGCCTTCTCTTGTCCAGGCTGAACAACCCCCATCCTCTTCCATGATGCACCTCCAAAACACAAAAAAAAGGGACTCAAGCCACAGATTTCTGGCAGACTGTCCCCACCAGCACCTCTTCCACCACCAGCATCTCCCTGAACTTCTGAGGGACAGAGATTCTCCCCCCATCCCTCCTTCCCAAGCTCCAGCCACCACCACCATCCCAGTTGTAGGGCTGGAAGGGTTTACCTGTGCCTCCTGCCTGTCCTGCTGCCTCTCCAGATGTGTCAGCCAGGAGGTTATTAGTGGGAAGAGGCAGATAAAGGGGAGGTGGCCCTGACACAGGATGTTTTTGGAGCAGAACATCCCCTGGGCCAGTTCAAAGCAAGCTGAGTCAACCCCATTTCCCAACCCGGGACACCTCCTGCCTGCTCCTAAAAAATCTCACACAGCCAGCGACTCCCCTGGAGTTTGCCACAAAAATCAGGAGGATTTTTGCCAACTCCTGTTGCCGTGGCAACCATGTATATTCAGTTATCCTGATGGGTTTGGGATGAGTGGGAAAAGAGCCAAGGAGAGATGAGGCTGCAGTGCTGTCTGACAGGGCCAAGCATTGCTGGAGGGCTCTGAGCTGGCTTGCCAAGGACATGGTAACCCTTTTAGGGGGTCCAACCTTAAAGAAGTTGCCTGAGGGCAGGAGATTTTTGGCAGCAGAGCCTTTGTGAGCTCCATCTCTCAGCCCACAGCAGCCAAGGAGGGGATGTTGGTTCTCCCTCCCTTAAAATAAGAGACAGAACAGCCTGTTTTACTCATTTTTACCTCTCTGAACCTCAATATTGTCCAACATCAAACACCCTTAGGCACAAACCACCTGCAGCCTGCCCACCCCAGGGCTGAGGGCAGTGCAAGTGCCTCAAGGCAAAGAAACCCCATCAGTGATGGTGCAGAAACAGCATCCCCACGACCCTGCCCAAGCCCCCAAACTGAGACACCAAAACCAACCCAGCACCTTCCCAAGCCAACATCTCTCCTGGAGAGCTGTGGGAGTGTTTCTGAGCCATAAAACCAACCCAAACCCACAGCACAAGCCATGCCTGAGCCACACACGTGAGGCTGGAGCAGCACAACCCTCCCCAGGGTGGTGATGGCCAGGGAAGACACCCAGCCATAGCCAGGAGCTTTGATTGCCATTATCTCCTTATCAAATGGGAGGAAGGAAGGAAGGAAAACAAGAGGCTGGTGGTGGTGCTGCCATAAACCCATCACTGCTCCTCTCCAAAGGGTGCTGGAGGAGCAGGAGGTGGGGCAGGGGGATGGACACATCTGGAGAAGGGTCCTAAGAACACATCTGGAGAAGGGTCCTATGAACACACCTGGAAAAGGGTCCTGGGCCAGCAGGGAAGCCCAGAAGCAGCAAAGGGGGTTCACAAATGCAGTTTCACCCAAGCTTAAGCAGCTTGTTACAGCCTTAAATCCAAGCATAGGAGAAATACAACCCTTACAGGTGCCCCTCCTTACAGAGCTGCCCCTGAAAATAAGACAGGAAGAAAAACATACCTTTTTTTTTCATGGAAAAAACTCCAGAAGGACCATCAGGGACTTCTTTCAGCTCAGCTTTCCTTTCTGCCTCACCCACCTCTACAAACCACCCCCCCAAAGGGCAATTGAGCACCAAGCCCTTTCCCAGGTGTCAAATCCTTGGGAAAAGGGGGGAAAGGTGGGCAGGGAGGGCAGCAGGTGGAGAGGGAGGGGAGGAAAGGAGGCCCAGCTGGAAAGGATCTGCTCAAAGCATCAAGGAGCCTTTTTCTGGGGAGTTTAAAGAGACAGTTTCTATGGGAAGGGCAACTGGAATGACAGGCAGTGAAAGAAGTTTTGGGTGCATTAAATGGTTGGGAAAAGGAGGTTTCTGCCCTTCTAAACAGCTCCATTGGAAAAATGAAGGTGAAAATGTGGGAAGTGGTTGGGAACAGCCCAGTGAGGAGGGAGCTGGAGAAGGGATGGCAAACCCTCCCCAAATCCCAGAGTGGGTCACACCCCCCGTGTGTGCTGAGATCACTGTAGCTTAAGCGAGCTGCAATCCCATTGCTGTTCCAGCACAAGCCTGTCCTCCTCTTCCTCCCAGGGAGGGACAGACCTGTGTCCCACACCCTCCAGTGTCCTCGAGCTAAGCCCTGAACCAAATGTGATATCATCTTCTCGTTTTCTCCTTTTTCCATCTCTCTCAGCTGTAACTGCAACATCCTCTGCCTGAAGGTTCATCCCTGGCCTCGGTGCTGCTGCAGGATGGGATGATGTTTCCCTCCTTCCCAGGGTTGGAACCTAATGAAAGGTTTGCCAGCAGCTCCAGCTGATGGAGGGTTGGTTGGGAAGTGCAAAGGATCATTATGATGATGATGATGATGATGAGGAATGCTCCCAGCAGCTCTCACAAACAGGCACAGGGGAGGTGGAACAGGTGGCAAAGCACAGGCAGGGCTTGTTGTGCTGCCCACACCTCGAGCTCAGCCCCAGGAAATGTGGGGTGCAGGGAGATCCTATCTGTGCCCCAGGAATGAGAGGCTCGTGCATGGGCTGTGCTGGGCTCCTGATGAAGGGTTTGTCTTTCCAGAGGCAGGAAGAGAAAATTTGGCTGCTTTGGGGGGTGTTGTCTGGGTGCCTTTGTAGGAGAAGGGCAGGACTGGTGGGAGGATCAGTAGTAGATGAGTGACAAAATCCAGCATGGGCTGCAAGTACACAGGACAAAAACACACCTGAGACATCCCCCAGGGCATCCTGGTCCTTTTAAAATCAGTGTGGCTGTGGAGGCAAAGGCATCCTCCTCCAGCTGCCTGGCCAATGGATCCACTACAGAGACACCCTAACTCAATTTATACAATCATAGAATTATTTAGGTTGGGAAAACCTCCAAGATCATCAAGCCCAACCATCATATGCTGAAAACAAAAGGCAACTGGTTGATATTCAAGTTGTGCTGAAAGCAAATCTCCCTCTAGGACTAAATATCTATAGGATAGATAAATATCCTATAAATGTCCTAAAATATCCATAGGAAACAATGCCAGGATGGCTCCTGGTTGCACCACTGTGTATAATAAACCATCTCTGGCCCACTCCCCCAGGCACCTCCATGGCTTTGGGGACATAAATGATTTACAAACATGTTTTTTAGCTCAGTGAGACTCCTTCATTCTCCCCCAGAAAGGAACCCCAGTCGTGTCTCCCTCCTCAGTCACAGGATCTCTCCTCGTTCATGACCTTCATACCTCGGGAAAGAATGTGCTCCCGAGCTGCAAAACAAATGAGTGAGTGCTCTGCTGCCAGGGCTGGGATGTTTGGAGGAGCAGGGAGTTAATGAGGCAGACAGAAATCATTCCACACACTGGAATAGTGCTGGGAAGGGAAAAGGGGTTTTGTGGCCATGCAGTGACAAGGGCCAAAGAAAATGTTGTGGGGAAAGTGGATGGGAACCAGATGAGGAGCAGCAAGGAGAGCTGTGAAGGGTTAAATAAACCCTCTCCCACTGTCAAAAAGCAAGGAGTGCTTTTACAAACCATCTGGGTGCTCTGGGGTGGAGAACACCCCTGATTTTGGGAGGTGTGTGGCTGCAAGGTGCCTGTCCCCAGCCTGCAGAGTGTCCCTGGTGCCACCTGCTGCTGCCCTCCTCTGGCTGCTCCATGGGAATGGGTTAGGGTTAGGGTTCCTCTGGCTGCTCCGTGGGAATGGGGTGCTTGGGATGCTCCCTGAGAGGGAATCATTCAGAGCAGGGCAGGAATAACTCAGAGCACCCCCAGGGCCTTTCTGCTGGTCAGTGAACCCACTGTCACTGCCACCAACTGGGACTGTCCCCTCCTGCAGAGTGGGTTGTGTCCCACTGCAGCAGCCAGAGGGATTGGTGAGGTTCAGGAAAACCTCTCTGCTTTGGCAGGAAAAGAAATAGCTGCCAAATATTCCTCGTAGTTGCAATTCCTGAGGTTTAATTGTGGTGGTTATCAGGTGGATTTAGGGAGATGCAGCTCTGCCTCCTCACTCCAGGATCCAGCCCTGCCCCCCAACCTGGCTCAGCAGTGGGAGAACAGGAGAGCTGGCATTCCAGGCAGGCTGCTTACCCTTTATTGCCTTGTTTGGAGCCATAAAACCCAGGCTGCAGCTCTGCAAAAGGGGAAAGGGCGTTCAAAGAGGAGCTCTGCCTTCCCCCAGACCTGCCAGGAGCTGCTTTTGGGGGCAGTGGTGAAGATGAGCACAAAAACCAGCACCAATCCCTCCCCCAGCTCTCAGCAGGGAGGAACCTCAGTGCAGAGCATCCTTCCAGCCCCGGGGGCTGAGACACCACCAGCTGCAATTCCCCCTGTGCTCGACACAGAAATACATGGATTTATTAATAGATTTATTATATTTATTGGTTTGAATCCCCATCCTCGCCACGGGCATGTTTTCCTCCTGAATTTCCAGTCACTTTTTGCAGGAAATTAGCTGGCAAAAAACCAAAGTGTGTGCCTGTTTCATCTCCTTTCCAGGCTGAGGGGGTTTGTTTTCAGTGGCAAACTGGGACATTTCACGACTCCCTGCTGCTTAGCCGTGTATCTCACAGCCCTTCAGGCTTTGCAGGTCTGAGGGATGGATTTGTCTAAGCTATCATTACACACTCTATAATTTATCAGTCTTAAATTTAAGGATATCAGCTCAGCGAGGATTTTTATTTCCCATTTATTCACTCTCTCAGCCTTTAAGTGAATATGAGAACGATTAGCAAAACCCCTCTTTAGTTCAAAGCCTCAGCAATTGCATTTGTGTTGTGCACAATGGAGCCCTCGTGGTGCAAAAATTGCAATAATCTCATATTCAACACTCTTTTCTTGTCCTCCTGGGGGTGGTGCCTTGCTCACAGGTACCTGACCTCACCCTGGAGGTTTCCCTGACTCCAATCACAGCAGGCCTTGGAAAAGTCAAGGATTCCCTCCATCCCTATGGGAACACACCTGGGAACCCATGGGATGAAGCAACCTTGTCATGTGGAATTCCCACGCTTGGTTTTGTCACTGAAAATCACTTCAAAAGTTGCCTGGCCCCAAACTGGCAATATCTGGGCACGGATAGACCCCACACACACACACAAGGGTGGCACCTCTCACTCCTCCAGAACACAGGCATTTCATTAGAATCATTTTTCCTCCAGCAAACAGAGTGTCCCTGTGTTTGGAGAAGGGTTTGCAGCCCCGTCACTCCTCGTCAGAGCCATTCAGGAGGGAGGACTGGGTGCTGGGCTCTGCCTTCTGCTGCAGCAGCCCCAGGCTGAGGTAGGGCTCTCCACTGCTCCTCCAGAACCTCTGCAGGCACCTGCAACACAGAGCAAGGAATCACTGCTGGAAAAGCCTCAGACTAATGACAATCACCACAATTTTCATCCTAGAGATCCTACAATGCTGTTGATGGGAGATTGAGGGGGGTTTATTCTGTATAAATCCTTTCTGCTGCCTTAGACTGGACTATCCCTCCTGTGGCCCTCTTGGAGCACCCCTTAAAGTGGGATAATGTCCCTTCCCACCCCCTTGGAAATGCCACAGTGGGGCTGGCACTGTTCAAGCCTCAGACAGTGCTCTTGGACCTCCAATGATTCAGTGAGCACAGCTTTGGAGTCCTTGCAAGGGAGGGGACAAGGTGTCAGGGGCTCCTGGTATTGTTTTAATTCCTCTGTTGAACTCAAGTTTGATTTCAGCACTCAGTGAAGAGGGGAAAAAAGTGCTGTGACTTCCAGGACCAGATCTGAGAGCTCCATTATTTGACTTCTCCCTGTTTAATGCCTGTGCCTGACACCTTTTTTGCATTCTGTGCATTCCAAAAACCCCTTGTGTGCTTGTCACTGTGCCCTAAACCCTGCTGTGGTCTGGGGCTGCTTATTCAACATGGACTTTGTAGCCCAGGAAAGGCTGGAGGAGCTCTGTGTCCCACCACAGCCCTGCCCACCCCCCTCCCAGCCATACCAGTAAGTGAGGGTGTAGTTTACAGCCAGGACAACCACAGCAGCTGCCCAGTGCCAGAAGAAGCACATGGTGAGGAACATGATGTTGTCGTGGTCCTCCTCATCCCACATTGGGCCCCCCCATGGCTGGAAGAGCACGATTCCAATCTGGGGGGAACAAGGAATTTATCACCTTGGGGGAAGAAAAGCTGGAGAATCACAGAATCACTGGTTTGGGTTGGAAGGGATTTTAGGGATCAGCTCATTCACCTTCCACTCAGGTTATTCCAAACTTCATCCAGCCTGGCACTGAACCCTTCCAGGGATGGGGCAGTTCCCTCACAGGGAATCACCTGAGGGATTGGGACAGTAAAATCCAGGAGAGGCCCCCCCAAAGCCAGTCTGTGCCCAAGATCTCTCTTCTTCTGTCCCATCCCTCAGCACTGCAAACTCTGAGCCATCCTTTAACCTCCCCAAATTTAGTGCTTTCCAAGCTCAGCCCATTTTTAACCCTGACTAAAGGCTGGTTTGAGGTAGCTGGGGATGAGAAAGAGGAGGGCAACTCAGATTGTTTCCAGCAGCTGTTTTGGGAGCAATTGGCTCTGACTGATTTCTTTGCTTCTCCAATTGATTTCTCTGCTTCTCCAGCTTGTCCCCAGCTGCATTTTAACTCAGCTCTTCTATTGCTGGGGGGGTTGCATCTTCCCACTGAACCAGGGTGCAGCAGACTAATTAAGCAATTAGTCCTTGGCTGGTAGATGCTGCAAAACAGTCCTCCCTGGCTTTTGCTCTTCCCCTGAAGAGGCAACAAGCCAAGACTAAGAGCCTTTTGAGCAGGAGCAGCCAGGAGAGATGACCTGGGAGGGGTTAATTGTCAGCCAGCCTGGCAGAATTATCCCTCTGAGATGTGGGATTGGGATGTGATGTATGGCTCCTTCTCCTTCCCTCTGAGGAGGCACAACTGACCTGCCAGAACCACGTTCCCTGGACGATGGTGACGCCAGCCCTGAACATCTCCAGGACAATGTTGTCCCTGAGGAAGACCTCCAGCAGGACACTGCCTGCCCCGATGAAGATGCTGATGAGCAGCAGGGAGTGGATGTGCTGGTCCAGCATGGGCCGGTGGAGGACGTGGTAGTAGAAGAGACAACCTGCCAAAACACGTGTCCTGCTCAGAGCACCAGCACCAGCTGTGGCCACAGGGCAGGGCAAAACACCTGCCTGGATGGCACACTGAGACAGGTCACCATGGAAAAAGGGGCTTCACGTGGCACCATCCCTCTGGGTCTCCTGGCATCCCACCATCCTGGAGGGATGAGGTGCCCAGCCTTGGGGCAGGAGGATCTGAGCAATACAGGGACCAAAGAAAGGCTGGGTTTCTTCCCACATCGGTGCCACCACCTCTGCCAGGTTTCTGCTCTGCCCTTCTTTCCTATTGCTGAACTTCACTGGTTTTGGGGACTGTAAATGATGGATTTTCTGTTCTTACATGTCAAACTGTGCCTGTTGAGCTGCTCCTGCTGCTGCCTCAAAAACTGCTGTGATCAGGAAAGGAAAATTACAGGAGATGTGCCTTCATTAAGGGGGTTTCTGTGTAAGCAAGGCCTTCTTTTCCCATGGTGGGGGTTGGAACTAGGTGATCTTTAGCATCCCTTCCAACCCAAGCCTTCCCATGACTGTGATCCAGGAGGGTCTGGAATCCTGGCTGGTGACTTGCAACACAACCAGAAGACAAAATGATATTCATGATGTGCTGAAGTTGGAATAAATCACTCCAATTCTCCACGTGCCACGCAAGCAGATGAGGCTGAGGGTGCCTGCAGGGTAATTTGTGGCTCTTGGGGGAACCCAGGGCAGGGGAGCAGCTCTGGGCACATCAGGGGGGTGCAGCACCCACCAGCCACCCATCACAAGGAGGGGGCTCCTTCTGCTGCCTCACACCATGGTCTGCCTGGGAATCCCAAACCAGAACCTGTATTTCCCTTCTCATTCCGTATCACCTGCAGTGTGTTCTGTCTCCAGAGGCATTCCAGGAAATATTCCAGTCAGACAAGGCAAATATTAGCCCTTTTCTGACGCGGTCTCATTTGGGCTGTTCAGCCTGGAGGAGACTGAGGGGAGACCTCATGGCAGGGACACCTTCCTGGGGAGGGGCAGGCACTGAGCTCTGCTCTGGGGGGACCAGGGACAGCACCCAGGGAAGGGCTGGAGCTGTGTCAGGGCAGGGTCAGGGGGGATCTCAGGGAAAGGTCCTTCCCCCAGAGGGTGGTGGGCACTGCCCAGGCTCCCCAGGGCAGTGGGCACAGCCCCAAGGCTGNTAAATCACCCACTGTGGAACTCCCCACCCTGTGGGGGTGCTGGGCATTCCCACCTGAACCTGAGCGTGGATAATCTTGGGGTTTGGGACTTCTGGTGCCACTGGTGGGATCCAGAGGAGGAGCAGAACCCCAACAGGACTGGGACCATCACCCTCACCAACGGGTTTCCTTTGCTTTTACTCTGCCCTCAGGGGGCCCACGTGGTGCTCAGCACAGGGGCCAATGAGCACCATCCTGTTCCTGCCCCAGGGGGCTGGTTATATATCTGATTTTGTGGGTTAAACCCAGTTTTCTCTGTATTTATTGTAATCTTTCCATTAAATTATAGTTGTGACTTGTAATCTCTTTTTTTTGGGGGGTTGGGTTTATTTCTCCTGCGGGTTTCCCTTTAAACCAGCACACAACCTGTTGCTGCTGGGGGATTCTGAAGCACCAGCTGATGGGTTTGTGTCAGGGAGAAAAGGCTGGGGGGAAAACTCAGCTCAGCTTTGGGAAGTGGGGACAAGGCTTGGTGTTTTCACATCCAGCTCTACCAGAGATGAAGGCAACATGGATGTGAAGGATGCACCCAGGCTGCCCACCCAGGGAAGGGGTGGAATCACCACCCCTAGAAGTGCTCCAGAACATGCAGATGTGCTGCTCAGGATCACAGTTCAGTGCTGGACCTGGCAGTGATTCATGGTTGGACTTGAGGAGCTCCGAGGTCTTTCCCAGCCTTCCCATTCTCTGCTCCCTCCACACCTGGCCCAGTTTATGTGGAGTCAGAGCTCCAGCCCAGCCATCACTGCAGGCTGGGTGTTTACCCACGTGGCAAGTGGAAGACAACCTTACCTACAAGGGCAAAGAAGATTTTCAGCCCCCCTTCGACCACATCCATGCGCTGGAAGGAGTGGATCCTGTGGGATTTCTTCTTGGCTCTCTGGCTCAGGTACTGCAGGGGGTATTTCACCGACCACCAGAGCCCAAAGACCAGGAAGAAGCTGCCTGGCAGGGCGTGCCCCTTGAAATTCGCCATCCTGACAGACTCCTCTGGCTAGAAGGCAAAGAAAAATCACATCATTATTCAACTTACACCGGTTATTTGGGATAACACTGGGAAAAAATAGGATTTCCCTTTCAGGGAGGATGGGAAAAGGCTCAACCAGACACACAGGAATGGGATGGAGCTCTGGAAAACCCTCCAAGGGTGAGAGGTGGGGACACCTGGGTCCTCTCTGAGGTCCTTGCTCCAAGTTTATGAAATGCCAGAAAAATCCAGACCAGTTTAGCAAAGGCCCCAAGACTGCTGCAATCTGATGATCTGATGGTTCCCAGCCTGTACCTTGCATGCCTGGGATCCCTCCCAGCAGCAGCTCCTGCTTTTCCTGCTCTTCTGCAAGGATGAGCACAGGAATCTGCTGCAGACCAGCAAAGGGGGGGCTTTGGGGCCAGGTAGGAGAGATAACACCCAGGGAGATCAGTAATTCTGGGAATAAACACCACTGGGTTCCTTTAGCTCCTTGAACAGCCACCCAAGTGCTGTGCTGAGTCCAAAATTCTTTTAAAATCCCTGGAATTACTTCAGCCCATGCAGGGGGCAAAAAATAACCCTGCACCTATTTCACAAACCAAAGCATTTTGTTTAAAATTCAGCTTCCCAAAGCACCCCGAAAGCTGCTGGAAAGAAAACACTGTGGGTTTGGGCACACCAAGCAACCAATTCCCTTCATCCCAGAGCTCTCACACACACACAGGTTTGCAGGGAGCCAGCACACCCATTTCCTGCGAGAATTGCACCAATTAAACCCGGCTGGCTCCTGTTTGCCATTTGCTGGTTTGCTTAATTAGGTGAAGAACTGATGAGTTCTTTCATGTGGGCTCCAGGATATGTGAGGGGGTGTCAGGCTGGGCAATTAGGGGGGGTTTAATTGATGCAAAGGCTGTGCTGCTGGTGCCCAGGACCTCCTCCTTCATGGGGTGGGTGCTGCATGGCTTGGACCTGCACCCAGACATCTCCATCCTGTCATCCTTAAGCCACCAGGGCCATTTTGGGCTCCAGTCTCAGAAATATAAACCAGAAATGCTCTTATTGTGCCCAGAGGTAACCTGGGCATGGGGCTGGATGTGGCTCAGTGCTGTCAGAGGGAGAGCAGTTCCATGGGCTTTCTCAATACCTGGTTCCAGGTCACCTTGTCCCAGGGACACCTTGTTTTATCCCTTGCAGGTCCCATCTCCCAGAGGTGCCTGGGGAATCCACTGGGTGAGACCAGCCCTGTGGGCAGCCTGAGCTGATTTGGGTTAACCAAACAGCTAAGCCAGCACCTGGAGGTGAGCAAACATTGGTGCAAACACCAGCCCAGGACGTGCAGCCACGCAGGGCAGTGATGGGGAAGGTGCCCTTGTGCTCACACCAGGCTGGTCCCACAGTCCTGCCTTCACCAAACCCCTCACAGCTACCAGTGGGGCCAGGAAAATGAATTTAGGAGGGTTTTTTTTAAGCTGTGTATGGAAATAGCAGCTTTGAAGGTTGCTGTTCACAGCACTGCAAAGGCTCTGCCTTATTCCGTGACTTAAAAGGAGAGATTTATTGACAGTGGGTGCATTGGGTAATTAACCAGAAGATCAAAGCAGTGCTGGGCAAGGTCCAGTGGGTTAATACAATCATCTCTGGAGCCCTGTCAAACAGACAAGCAGAGAGCAGGAGCATCCACCTGGCTCCCTGTGCTCAAGGGAGCAGCATTCCCGAGCCAGGGAGAGGGCTGGAAAATCTCTGATTCCTGGGAGAGCAAAGTCCCATCCTGTATGTGCAATGGGGGTAAAGGCTTTAAATGGAGAGAGGGGACATTTAAATCAGATAGACATTTAAATCAGGAAAAATGGTATAAAATCAGGGCAGTGACTGCAAGCAGAACCAAATCCAGCCCAGAAAACCCCCACAGCAATATTACAGCCATTTCATGCAATGTCCATGCTAGAACCATGCCATGGCCACAGCAGTGCAGTCAAACACACAGCTCTGGGATGCAGCTCCAGCTGTTTTTATGTGTTAAAGGCAGATACAAAGTGGGACCATATTTGATGGAGGATGTTTTTTGGCCCCAGCACCTCAGTTGCTGTCAGCCTGCAGGGCTGGGTTTGATGTGCCCCTGCAGCTGCAGATTTGGCAGGAGGGGAGCCCCAAAGCCCCTTTGGGAGGCTGGAAACAGCCCTGTGATTTCCAGGTACACATCTCAGTGTCTTCCCATATCAGCAGGAGCTGCACATCTCAGGGTTTCCCTCCTGAGCCCAGCACAGTCAGACTGGGATGGCCTGAAGGACACACTGATCAATGCCAATTAAAGATCAGTTAATTGGAGTGTGCCCATCCACCTTACAATGTTTACAAGAGGTGGGCTGAGCTCGGCAGGGTGATTGGGACTGTTTTGGGATTGCTGCTGCCCATTCGTGCCCAGTCCCTCCCTAGTAGGAAGCCCATGGCTCAGCTGGGATGTGTGACCAGCCAACCCTCTTTCCCCTGCTTCCCTTTCTCCTCTGAAAACATGCCATAGGTAAGCACAGGGGGGGAAAACCCAGCCACAGTTATGTTTGTGCCCCAGGGCAAACAGCTCTTGTTTTTCCTTGCCTGCCATCAGCAGGGGAAGGAACAAACTGGAGGTCCAGCAGGGGGCAGGGCTGGTGGCCACAGCCACCTTCCCAGGACATCCCTGCTGAGGTGGCTCTGCCCCTTCCCTCATCCCCCAGCCCCGTGGGCAGTGACACACCCGTGTCCCTGCCTGTATTGGGTGCACTTTGCTCCTGTTTATTACGATGCCCTGCAGTGGCTCAGCTTAATGATTTACTGCTTCATCTGCCCTTGCCTCCTCCCAGAGGGGCTGCTTCCTGCTTGGGTCACAGCTAATGCACCCAGGGNCACTTTGCTCCTGTTTATTACGATGCCCTGCAGTGGCTCAGCTTAATGATTTACTGCTTCGTCTGCCCTTGCCTCCTCCCAGAGGGGCTGCTTCCTTCTAATGCACCCAGGGAGGCAGCTGGGAGGGTGCTGAGGAGCCCCTTCAGGCTCAACCCTCCTCCTCTCGCCCCACCCTGGCAGCCACAAAGTCTCTTTTAAGTTCTTTCCCTTTTCCAAGTGTCTCTTTTGCTTTACTTTTAAAAAAGGTTTTATTAGTGCACTGATAGTGTCTCAGTCAGGGCATCGCTTCAGTTCTCCCCAGCTTGGAGTTACAGTCTAAAGTTCACCAGTGGGAATTGCTCACGACCATCATCCCTACAATTAACTCTGCCCTTCAACCTCTGGAAAACAGTTTAGACACATCAGAGCTGGTTTGTTGGCTGTGGGAGCTGCCCTTGGCTCTGGGAGCATCTCTGGGTGGCAGGGATGGTCCCCAGGGAAAGGCTGACTCAGCGAGGGAGGGAAATACCTGGGCTTGCAATAAAAACCCCAGGCTGAGCTGGGGAAAGTCACTGAGATGTGTAACTGGAAAGAAATATCTGGGCTTGCAATGAAAACCCCCAAGCTGAGCTGGGGAAAGTCACTGAGATGTGTAACTGGAAAGAAATATCTGGGCTTGCAATAAAACCCCCAAGCTGAGCTGGGGAAAGGCACTGAGATGTGTGACTGGAAAGAAATATCTGGGCTTGCAATGAAAACCCCCAAGCTGAGCTGGGGAAACCCACTGAGATGTGTGACTGGAAACTCTGAAGTTGTTCCCAGCTTTCCAGAGGTGGTTTGGGTTTTCCCTCAGCCTGAACCTGCAGCTGCAGGGGCACATCAAACCCTACAGCCTGAGCCACAAAAACCATCCTCCACCAGCCCTGCATGTTCTGTGTGTGTGTCCCTGACTAAAACACAACCCCACAGCCCAAATCCTGCAGCTGGGAGGGAAGGCAGAGGTGGGAGATGTGTCTCTGAGGACAGAGAGGTGACACCCCAGAGATGCCAGGAGGGACATCACCACCAAAGAGCAGCTCTCCTGCATCCTGCACTGCCTCCCTCCATTACCAGTCCTGTCTTATTTGTCTGCAGAGACCCTTTTAATCAAGGCACCATTTCCATTAGCTCCCCCAGGAGCCGGATCCCTAATGCATTAATGGCAGCCTCAAACCCCATTCGCAACCATTTCAGCCCATTAGGGGCAGGTTTCCTCCTCTCTGCCTGCGATTGTTAACAGGGACACCGAGCAATCATCTTCCTCCGCGTCTGCAAAGCCAGGGAAGCGACTTTTCTGCCTCGAAAGGATCCTTAAGGGGTTTAGATTTAGGTTAAAAAATTGTCATCATCACTGGAAACTGTTGGGCTCGATTGCCAGGGAGCACCTGAAGGAGCATCAGGTACAGAGAGACAGAGAAAACAGAGCGAGATAATCCATCCCCCTGAAATGGGAAAATGCCACGTGGAAGTTCAAACTGGGATGAAAGCTTTAAATTCAGGATGCTGGACCTGAGGTCTGTTTAATAGACCCTGAAAAGACTCACTTGAGAGGGCAGAGAGACATAAAAAGTGATGATGGAGAGGTTCTCTTGCTCTCTGTCTCCAATTCCTCTTTGCCTCCTGTTTTATAGCCCCTCTTCCAGCTCCTCCATCCCAATCCCTGCTCCAAGCCCTGCCATCAGCAAGGAGCAGCTCTGAGTTACAGCCCAGCAGGGAAAGCTGGGAAATAAAACAAATTAGCCAAAGCCATCTTAATTACAGGGGCTCAGAGCAGGAGCTTCGTCATCCTTTTCCTTCTCTTTATGACCTGCCTTTGTTTATTTGTGGGTTTAAGGCGGTGAGGTCTGACTTTAAAAATGCCCTGTTTGGGGAAATGTGTGTTATCATCTTAAAAGCCATTTTTCTTCACCTCTATGTGATTTTTAAGGGATTAAAGTGCTTTCCAAAGGGGGTGGGTGCCATCTGTGCCCCAAACTGCCTCCCTGACTCCAGCAACCCCAATCACCTCACAGGATCCAACCCAAAAGGGACCCAAAGCCAGCACTGTCACCCCCAAAAATGCCCCAGAAATCAGGATTTACAGGATCCCAGAATCCCAGAATGGTTTGGGCTGGAAGGGACCTTAAATCCCACCTCATTCCACTCCCTCCATAGACCAGGACACTTTCCACTAGCCCAGGTTTCTCCAAGCCCTGTCCAACATGGAATATCCCCAGTTTCTCTGGACCCCACAACTCCTGTGGGATTTTCCAAAGAGGAGAAGATTGCTCACCCTAAAATTGTTCCAATTGTCCCAGGATATCATACAGTCTAAACACCATAGGTGTTTGACATCCCTCGAGGAAAACAACTAAAGAAACCATTTCCACTGTAATATATCCCCAAAAAATCCAATTATTCCCCTAAAACACATATCCCTCACCCAGCCAGGTACCACAGCTGCCCCCAGAGAGATGTGACCCCCCAAATTCCCCTCCAGCAGCTCCCTGTGCCTCAGCAATCACACCCAGCAAGAGGTTGGTTGTTTTTAAGGATAATCTTTTAGGAAGAAGGAAGAAACCCTTCCCCTGCAGCAAAGGGGTCCCTGTCCATGGCAGGGGGGCTGCAAAGAGATGAGTTTAAGGTCCTTCCCACCCCAAACCCTTCTGGGGTTCTACAATTCCAACCTGGGCATTTTTGGGCACCAAAAGCGACTTTTCAGGGCGATTCTGCAGGAGAGGAGGATGGGGAGGGACTCTGATTTCAGCTCAGCTGTGAGACAGAGGGTTGGCACTGAATTTGGCACCGAGCAGAGCAGGGGGAGCTGCTGAGGGCTCCTGGTGGGCAGGGCTGGGGGTTTAGGGACACTGCTCGCCCCCTGGCTGTCCCTCTGCCACCCCAGCCCCGCACACCGTGTTTGTTTGCCAACTTCCTCCTTGGAAAAGCTCGCTCCGGTTTGTGCCAGGCTGTGCCATCGCCCCCCAGCCCAGCAGGGACAGCAGGGACCCCCCTGTGCCCCTCCTGGCTGGGGGCACACCCTGGTGGGTCAGGAAGGGCAGAGCCCACCCCCTCTGCCCCATCCCCAATTTACCTTCCCAAGGGGAATAACTCCTGGTTCGCCCACCCTGACCCCTCTCCCCCCAAACTGAGGGGTCCCCATGGGGTGGGGTGACCTCCCCTCGCCCGTGCCCACCCCAGAGCCCCCTCCAGTGCCAGCAGAGCCTTACCTGCCCCTGGCTCCCTGTGCCACACCTGCTGCCAGGTGAGCTGTGCTCCTCCCCTGCCCCACCTGCCTCCTCCCTGCCAGCCCCAAAGCCTCCCCAAGCCCCAGCCAGGAGGGAAAAGTGGCCCTGGCCCCCCAAATTCCCCACTCCAGCAGCTGCTGGAATTTCCAATTTCTCCCCCAAAACTCTTCTCTGCCCTCCTGACTTCCCAATCTCACCCCACCCCCCCC
>WBMV01003268.1:142227-171343 GCA_013396655.1 Campylorhamphus procurvoides | reverse complement strand
AAATCTTTATTTTCTCCCATTCAGTGCAATGATTAAATTTCCTTGCCTTCCTGACTTCCAAATCTTGCCCCCCACCCCCCAAAATCTTTATTTTCTCCCATTCAGTGCAATGATTAAATTCCCTTCCCTCACCTCCCCACCCTGCAAGGAACCATGTGGGGCTTTACCCCCACCCCAGATCCCTGCAATCCTCACCCCCCAAACACTTCATTAATTATTAACTGCATTAATTCCTCCAAAGCACTTCATTTTCTGTTCTCCCCAGCTCTGATGGATGCCCCTCCCGGGATCCCCTCTCAGCTCCCATATTTCACCTCCAAACGCAATTTTCTGACCAGCCCTCCCATAAAACCGAGTTTACCCTTAATAATACTTTCCACTTTCATCTCCAGCCCTGCGAGTGCTTTACAAATGTTAAATAATTAACCCCCACGACGCCCTTGGGAGAGAGGGAAACGTTATTATGGCTATTTGTAAGGGAAGATCTGACAGGGTTCCTGTGCTCCAGCCCTGGGTTTTACTCCCTTTTAGGGAGCAGCTCCTCTACTTGCAGCAACTACACCTGCCATGGGGAATTTGCAGTAAGAAAGCCGGATTTGAATGATTTAAATACTTTAAATCTAAATACCGCCCTGTTTTATAAATGCCTCGAGGGTTGGAAGTGCTGCCTGTCTTTTCCTTTTAGTATTATATTATTATTTCGATGTATCAGCATCAAATCTATTCCCTCGCCCTGTCCCACAATGCTGTTTGAAAAGGTAACCCTTTAATTAATAAATAATTCTTCATTTCTCCATCTTTTCTCACCTCTCAGAGCTGTGGGAGCTGCTGGAAGGGATGAAGCATCCCATAGTCATCCTCTCTTTTATCACTGGTGGGGTTGGATGCCCCAAACCCTGTGTGGGTTTTGAGTTGGGATGATCCAAATATCCCATAGACAAAAACCAAGCTGCAGGTATTTCTTGCCTGTCCATTAAATTGTTTCGTGAACATCCCAGGGGATGCTGACATTTTAACCCTGGAATAAATCAGAATGAACCAAGGAGTTTCCACTTGCCCTGCTGCAGGATGAGGATTTACCCCGCAAAAGAGGATACCCCATAAAAGAGGATTTACCCCACAAAAGAGGATACCCCATAAAAGAGGATTTACCCCACAAAAGGGGATACCCCATAAAAGAGGATTTACCCCACAAAAGAGGATACCCCATAAAAGAGGATTTACCCCACAAAAAACCAACCCCCAGAACTGAGGCTGAGAAAGAAGTGGAAGCAAAAGAAGTGAGTGGGAGGGAAA
This sequence comes from Campylorhamphus procurvoides, assembly GCA_013396655.1. Taxonomy (NCBI): domain Eukaryota; kingdom Metazoa; phylum Chordata; class Aves; order Passeriformes; family Dendrocolaptidae; genus Campylorhamphus; species Campylorhamphus procurvoides. Next base: position 170,047 of record WBMV01003268.1, on the reverse strand, counting down.
AAGAAGAATTATTTAAGTGGGATGTTGATGGAACTCCATGAAAAAAAAATCCAAGGCACGTCCCAAAATGGGGGTGAGACCCTAAAAGTGGCACGGGAAAATCTTGCTTGTGAGGGATGAAGTTTCTGGAGTTTCTGGTCCATAAAAAAAGCTGAGTTTGGATAAGAATTAAACCTTTAGTTAGAGCTGACTCTGAAATGGGAGCTTGTCCTACCCAAAGGGCTGCCCAGTCCTACTGACGTTTCTGGACTACCAGGAAATTTGCACCTTCAAATATTTGCAGAACCAAATCACGGGGTGTGTGGGGGGTGGACCTTCATTATAAAGAAACAAATAACTCCTCTGTGTGTATTTATTGTAGTAAATCCCTGAGCTGGGATTGAGCAGAACCCCAGCAGAATGTCCCATTTCCAGGGGTCCTGAGTGACCATATCCTGGTCAGACAGACCTGATGCCACCTCTGGTTTGTAGGTGAGTCTTCCTGGAGCTCAGTCACCCCCAAAACAGTTCCTCTCTCACCTTTGAAATCACATATAAAGGTTAGAAATTCATCCAAGCTGTGTCCAGTTTGGGCTCTCACCATCCACTGGAGTTCTGGTCAGCACAGGCATCAATTCCTAATTAGCAACTTTTCTAAATCTCATTGCCTTTCTAAACCTCATTGCCTTTCTAAACCTCATTGCCGTGCAATCAGCCCAGAAAAACGATCATAATTCCTATTCTAGGAAACTCTGAACCTCCCAAAGCTGCTCTGTGTCCTGCCCATCCCTAATTTCCCATCTCCTGGTTCTGTTTTCCCCCTGCTTATCCCATGCAGAACTGCAGCTCCTGAACACACCCCCAGGAGCTCCGGGAGCAAATCCACAGGGAATCCCCCCAAAAAGAGGGATTTGCTGCTCTGGGAATCACCTCGGGATGCCCTCGGGGAAGAGAAGATGGGATGCAGTGTGTGAGACAGGCAGTGGGAAGGGCAGGGCTCAGAGCTGATTGCTCAGGGTCAGGGGGAAATAATGGGATGGGATGACAGGGAATGAGTTCCCTCATGCAGGAAGATGGGAAAACAGGCACAGATATTTCTCTGGTCCTTGCTGGGATATCAGTGTGTTTCCCAAGGGAGATAATGACACCTTGTTTTCCTCCTTCCCCTCCTCCTGCACCCACCAAACCTTCCTAAAACGCAGTAGATCTGCAGAAAAATGGATTTATACCTAAATCCTCCCGTTTTCAGCGAGCCACCTCGTGGTGGGATGTCCCTCAGCCCTCCTGGGAGCCGGGGAATGATCCCTTCAAAGCATCCTCCCTGCTCAGCGCTGTTTGTCCCCTGAGCATTCCCACATCTCCAGTGATGCTGAAGGACTGGGAACAGGGCAAGGGGCAGGACCTGCAGTGCTCCAAAGCTCCATCATCTGAATTTATTGCTCTCCGTGGGCAGCTTTATTCCCCACACACAGTGGGATGGGGGGGAGATTTGTGGGCAGGATATTTATTGTCCTTCAGCACTGGAAATACAGACCCGAGGAGGCACAAATTGGGGAAAAAAACAAAGGGCATGGCAAGGGACCCTTTAAACCCTGCCCAAAACGTGCCCTAATTCTTGCAAACACTCTGTTCCCTCACAAAGATGCCCAGGGAGGAGTTTGCCAGGTGGCAAAAGGAGGAGGTGAATAAATCCACTCTGGCACATCAGCATGGACAGGGGTTTTTTGGGGGCACAGCTTGGCAAGGAAAGCAGAGAGAAGCAAAGAAAAACCCCAAAGGTTTCTGGTACACCCTCTCTGGACAGATCTGAGAGCCCAACTGGGTAAGAACAGGAGAGAATTAAAAGCAAGGAGAGCTCAGCCACGATGTGATTCCAACTGCATCAGTCCCAGCTGGATGTCACAGCTGGAGCGTGCTTGGACATGGAAAAAGCATTAATAAGGGACAGAAGAGCATTAAAAGGGAAATTATGTACCCAGAGAAGAGAAATGGAAAGGGAGGAGAAGGCAGAGGGGGAGGAAAGAGTGACAGGCACAGAGAGGGAGGTGCAGGGACAGGTGGGGAGGGACACAGGTGACAACAACAGCACCAAAAAGGGACCACAAACAGGTCAAAACGCCGTGGGAAATGTTAACAGGGTGAGAAAACAACTCACAGCTGAAGAGGGGTGAAAAAAGAAAAGCAGGAAGGCAACGAAATGCTCCCCAAAACACCTCAGGTGCAGAGTGACCCGTCTGGGAGAGGTGCAGGTATTCAGGTTAATCCAGGGAGAAAGAAAAACTAAATCTCCTGGTCCCAGGGAGCAAGGAAAACTAAATGTCCCCATCCCTGTATCCTTGGCTTTGGGATCCCCCTCCTTGCAGCTGCCAGCCCGCAGTGATGGAGCAAGGGCACATCGCGGTGGCAGAGGCAGGAATGTCACCTCGTCCTAGCTCAGAAAACAAGGGGCGTTTTGGGGGGGATTCCTTTGCTTTCAACATCTGGAGGTGGAAGGAATGTCCCCGAGTGCCTGGGAGGGTGGCAGGGACCTGCGAGGGACCAGCAGGGGCAGGGGGTGGTTCCATGTGAAAAGAGGGAAAATCAGTTTAATCACCATGACACGTTAACACGGGGCCCTTGACTTTTGAAATTAGGTTTGGGGAGTGTCATTAATACTGATATTTAATTTCCCCCCCCCCCACATTCGTCATCTTTACAACCTTCCCCACTGTTCCCCTCCCCTGCACTCCAGCTCTCGTTCCCAAGCAAACATTTTTAATTTCTGCTAATTTTCCATAAATCTTCAGCCCTAAAAGTTGCATTTCATCACAAGCCATACCTGGGGCCAGGAGAGAAGAGTGAATTCAAACCCTGATATTTACTGACCTTTAGCAATGGAAACAGAGCCCTGAGTGCTCCAAAGCAGCATCTCCCCAGCTCTGCAGAGGAGACCTTGGGTGGTGAAGGATTCCAGCCCTCCCTGTAAATCCATACCCACGGAGGAGGAGGATGCTTTGGGAAGTGGAATTTCAGGTTTTGGGGAGCAGCCTCCACCCCTGAGGGGTTGCACTGGGGATTTGTGTTGTTAGATGGGAGAAGGGGGGCGGTAATTTGGGGCAGGGGGGTTTCCTGTGGGTGCAGGGATGCGGGATGTGGGATGCGGGATGTGGGATGCGGGATGTGGGATGTGGGATGCGGGATGTGGGACCATCCATCCCACGGGAACCAGACACACCTCAGGTGTGCAGGATGGGATCTTTGGGAACACTAGGTGGTGCTGAGGGCCCGCAGAAAGGCTCGCGCAGCAGCACAGCTCCATCGCAGTCCCTTCCCCTCCTTTCCTGGGATCAGCCCGGCCATCGCATCCCTGTTTCACCAAGGGGGAAACTGAGGCACCAGGAGAGGCATTTCCCAGGGTCCTTCCAGCCCTACCCACCCTGGATATCTCCTGGATATATCCCTGGATATCTCCTGGATATCTCCTGGATATCCCTTGGATATCTCCTGGATATCCCTTGGATATCTCCTGGATATCCCTTGGATATCTCCTGGATATCCCTTGGATATCTCCTGGATATCCCTTGGATATCTCCTGGATATCCCTTGGATATCTCCTGGATATCCCTTGGATATCTCCTGGATATCCCTTGGATATCTCCTGGATATCCCTTGGATATCTCCTGGATATCCCTTGGATATCTCCTGGATATCCCTTGGATATCTCCTGGATATCCCTTGGATATCTCCTGGATATCCCTTGGATATCTCCTGGATATCCCTTGGATATCTCCTGGATATCCCTTGGATATCTCCTGGATATCCCTTGGATATCTCCTGGATATCCCTTGGATATCTCCTGGATATCCCTTGGATATCTCCTGGATATCCCTTGGATATCTCCTGGATATCCCTTGGATATCTCCTGGATATCCCTTGGATATCTCCTGGATATCCCTTGGATATCTCCTGGATATCCCTTGGATATCTCCTGGATATCCCTTGGATATCTCCTGGATATCCCTTGGATATCTCCTGGATATCCCTTGGATATCTCCTGGATATCCCTTGGATATCTCCTGGATATCCCTTGGATATCTCCTGGATATCCCTTGGATATCTCCTGGATATCCCTTGGATATCTCCTGGATATCCCTTGGATATCTCCTGGATATCCCTTGGATATCTCCTGGATATCTCCCCGGATATCTCCTGGGTATCTCCCTGGATATCTCCCTGGATAAATCCCTGAATATCTCCTGGATATCTCCCTGGATATCTCCTGGATATCTCCTGGATATCTCCCTGGATATCTCCCTGGATAAATCCCTGAATATCTCCTGGATATCTCCCTGGATATCTCCTGGATATCTCCTGGATATCTCCCTGGATATCTCCCCTCTCTCTTTTCCAGCCAGGAGACAGCGCTGCCCTCTGGGGAGCCCCGAAACAAAGGCAAAAGAGCCCAAACCATCCTTAAAAAATTAAATGCCTTTTTCCAGCCTCCAACCCCTTTGGTGCTGCAGCTTTCTCATGCCTGGCTGAGTTTTCCAGCGCCCTGTGAGAAACGAGGGGGTTGCTAATTAGGGTGAAACCCCCCCGTCTTTGCCCATCACCCCATCCCTCCTCCCCCGCCGGCTCCGGTTACGCGGCGGGTCCACAAACAGCGTCCAAAATAATTGTGCAGTTGTCACCGCCGGGCAGGGGACTATTTTAAACCCCCCAAAGGGCCGAGGGGATTGTGGCCCGGCCCAGCTGTCCCCGCACAGCCAGGGCGGGGGCTTCAAAGTGCCAGGCGGGATGTGGCAGCGCCAGCCTGTCCTGGGCTGGGCAGCTCATGGGGTTGGGATGGGGTGGCCTCAAGAGCAATTCCTGGGGCTCAGGAGAGGTTGGAGCAGCTGGGAGTGATGGGAGGAGGATGGGGGGGATAAGAGGGAGGTTGGGAAATGGATGTGGAGGTTGTACATCACTTTTCACTTTAGAAGTTAAGGGGGGAATCCCGAAGCAGGGGATGCTGCAGTGACTCTGCTCTGGGCAGGGACAACAGGGACAGGAAGGTTGCAAAGGGAAGCAGGACGTTTAGGTGGGATATTGGGAAGGAATTCCTCCCTGGGAGGGTGGGCAGGCCCTGGCACGGGTTGGGCAGAGAAGCTGTGGCTGCCCCTGGATCCCTGGGAGTGTCCAAGGCCAGGTTGGAGCCCCCTGGGCTGGTGGGAGGTGTCCCTGCCCATGGCAGGGAGTGGAACAAGATGGGCTTTAAGATCCCTTCCACCCAAAGCATCCATTCTAGGATTCTGTGAGCCCAAAGGGAAACACATCTCACCAGGACATTCCTCCTTGTCCTGTACCACTTCTGATAGTGACAGGGGCAGTATCTCCTCTCCCCAGGGCAGAACTCAGAGTCTGGAAGAAGAGAGAAACACCAACATCTCCCAATGCCATGGGATAACCAGGCTTTGGCCATGCTGTGGCTCTCAAGGCAGGGCTTCCCCACAGACACCACCTTTATGTTGCCTCTAATGTCAAAGCTGAGGGTTAGAGCATCATCACCCCAAGCACACCCAGCCTGCCATTCCCTCTGGCTGGCATGAGGCTGGATGGCTGAGAAGACAAGGATGTTGTCTTCATCTTGGCCTCTCCTTGTTCTCCTGCTCTGCCTGCACGTGAGCAGGGCTGTCCTCCTTCCTGATGCTCACCAGGAGCTGAATCACAGAGTCCCAGACTGGTGTGGACTGGAAAGGGCCTTAAAGACCCTCTGATCCCAACCCCGTCACGGGCAGGGACACCTTCCACTAGCCCAGGTTGCTCCAAGCCCCATCCAACCTGACCTTGGACACCTCCAGGGATGGGACATGGGCCTGCTGGAAAGGAGATGCTCAGCTGGGGCAACACTTCCAGACTTATTTCCCAGCTCTCCACTTTATTTTCCATCATTTATTTGCAAGCCACTAAACCCCATTTCCTGCCTGCTTCCCACATTTAGCTTTCCAAAGACTGCCCACAGCACACCCATCACAGTGACCTTCCTGTTCACCACATGCTCCCACTGCCTTGGCCATCAGGGTGAAGTTACCCCCAAACTCAACCACCCCAGGAGATGAACAGCCTAATCTGGACCAGACCTGCTGCTCCACGTGCTTCTTGTGCCCCCAAATACTCCCTTCAAGGCCAGACATGTGGGATGATTCCAACCTTGCACCCAGAGGGAGTAACTTCCCCAAAGCCATCTCCTATTCTTCCATGAATAATCAACTATTTCCAGTCTCATCTGAAGACCATCAAGGTCCTTCCCAGGTGTCCTGTCCTCCAGGTATATCTGTGATGTGCTGTCATGAGCTCTCAGTTAAACAGGGGGAGGTTTGGCACACTGAAATGGGGCTTTACCTGAAGTCAGGACAAACCATTTCGGATCTGCACGAAGCTGTGTGAGGACACTGAGGGCACTTGGGGTGTCCAGCTGGAGAGGAGGAGACTGAGGGGAGACCTCATTGCAGGGACACCTTCCTGGGGAGGGGCAGGCACTGAGCTCTGCTCTGGGGGGACCAGGGAAGGGCTGGAGCTGTGTCAGGGCAGGGTCAGGTGGGATCTCAGGACAAGGTCCTTCCCCCAGAGGGTGGTGGGCACTGCCCAGGCTCCCCAGGGCAGTGGGCACAGCCCCAAGGCTGCCAGAGCTGCAGGACGGTTTGGATGATGCTCTGGGGCACAGGGTTAGGGTTGGTCCTCGGGAATGATCCTGAGTAGGGCTGGGTGTTGGACTGGATGATCCTTGTGGGTCCTTCCAACTCAGCATATCCTCTGATCCTGTGGTGTCAGAGAGGCTGAAGACTCAGGTCCCTCCCCAGGAGAACCCCGAGGATTCCCAGCACCAGACAAGATCCCTCCTCCAGCATCTGAGACCCATCGATGGAGATGGGTTCAAACACCGAGACGAGGATGGAGATGGAGGCAGAGGGGGCAGACACACGTGACAAATAAATTGCATTAATTACCAGTCCATTTGGATGCCGTGAAGCTGCCCCGGTCCCTCAACTCACCCCCGGGCAGGTTTTGGGCTTTCACGCCGCGGTCCCCGCATCGCCCCCGCGGCGGCAGCTGCGACGGTGCCTCCCTTTAGAAGGTCCCGAAACCATTTGTCGCCACAACCCCTGCTAATCTCTCTTTCATTTGTAATTATTTTCCCTGCCCGGAGCCGCCGGTTCATCCTGCCCCTGCAGCATCGGGATGCGGGGGTGGCAGAGGATGCTCCGGGGACATCGAAGGGGCACTTTGAGCAGCCAAGAATAATCGAATAAATAGTTCCTCTGGTGAGCCGGCAGCTGGAGGGGACAGGCGATTTCTGGGGGATTAGGGGGGAGCTGGGAAAGGGAGATCCCACGGGAAGCCGAAACTCCTCATCTTGAGCTCACCAACACATGTCGGAGCCTTTGGATTACTTTTTAAGCAACTTTTCTGCCCCCTTGCCACCCCCTTTTTTAGCCAAACTACTCCACAGACCAGCACGTTTCAGTTGGTGAAGAACGAGGCNGATGCTCCGGGGACATCGAAGGGGACCGAGGAGCGCTTTGAGCAGCCAAGAATAATGGGACAAAGAGTTCCTCTGGTGACCCGGCAGCTGGAGGGGACAGGGGACTGCCAGGGGATTAGGGGGGAGCTGGGATGGGAGATCCCACGGGAAGCCGAAACTCCTCATCTTGAGCTCACCAACACATGTCGGAGCCTTTGGATTACTTTTTAAGCAACTTTTCTGCCCCCTTGCCACCCCCTTTTTTAGCCAAACTACTCCACAGACCAGCACGTTTCAGTTGGTGAAGAACGAGGCAGGAAAAACAGGTCCAAGGGGGCGAGATGAGTTGGTTGGTGGCACTTGCTTCCTAGATGGGTTTTCCTATTTTCTTCTGATCTAATCCCGACAGTTGCACGATAATTATTTCCCCAGCATTTCCACTTCTTGGGCCGATAGCAGGAAGGGTTAGAGGTGGCTTGTCAAGCAGTGGCACAAACACCCCAAACGAGCCCTCTCCACCCACCCAGCTGCTGCTTCCCCCGGGGAAGTGGGAGGAGGTCTAATCCCCAATTGCATGGGAAGAGATGAAGGGAAGGAGCCTCGGGTTGTATCTCAGCTCTGCAAATTGCTCCTGAGCCTCGTCCCACGGGCTGCTCCAAGCTCCACCTGGAGGATCGTGGATGGGAGAGATCCTGGCTGTGCCTCACACCTCCCTCTCCAAGGGCTGCACCACCTGGACCAGGCTCTCCTCAACCCTGTCTGAAGGACTTCAGGCACAGATTGCAGCTCTTTCTGGCCTTATTTTTAAAGCCAGGAGCCTGCAGGAGTCACTGCTCAGAAGGCAAGTGACACAGAGGTGGCACTGTGGAAGGGGAGATTGGTCAGGGAAAGCCTCCAGCACCTCCTGTGCCCACTCTTAACCCAACTGCAGATCATCTCAAAACCAGCTCAGTCCATGCACAGATCACCTCAAAAATCCACCTCAAACCAGCTCAGCCCATCTTAAAAACCAACTCGATCCACCTCGAAACCATCTCAGTCCACTCGCAGAACACTTCAAAAATCCACCTCAATCCACCTGCAGACATCTCAATGCACCTCCAAACATCTCAAAACACCTCAATCCACTTGCAGACCACCTCCAAACANGAAACCATCTCAGTCCACTCGCAGAACACTTCAAAAATCCACCTCAATCCACCTGCAGACCACCTCCAAACATCCCAGTCCACCTCCAAACATCCCAATCCAGCTCCAAACATCTCCATCCACCTCCAAACATCTCAATCCACCTCCAAACGTCTCAATCCACCTCCAAACATCCCAATCCAGCTCAAAATATCTCAGTCCAGCTCCAAACATCTCAGTCCACCTCCAAACATCTCAATCCACCTCCAAACACCTCAATCCACCTCCAAACTTCTCAGTCCAGCTCAATTCACCTGCAGACCACCTCCAAACATCTCAATCCACCTCAAAACCATCTCAATCCATCCACAGACCACCCCAAAACCAGCTCAATCCACCAGCAGACACCCAGAGGGCTGAAACCCAGTGGGCATCACCAGGGAGGAGCTCACCCTGGCCAGGCAGACCTTGGATGAGCTGCTGCCTTGGCCTCCCTGTCTCTCCCTTTGCTGCAGAGTCAAGACAGCCAGCTTTGATTAAACATCTCATATTCAAGCAGCAATATGAGATGAAACCCCAGTTCCCATCCATGGATAGACTTTGGTCAGCCAGCTTTGATTAAACATCTCATTTTCAAGCAGCAACATGAGATGAAACCCCAATTCCCATTCATGGATAGACTTTGGTCACCTCTGTGCTTGGGCAGACCCTCCAAACCCAGCACCAAAATCATATCCAGGTATTTACCCCAAAACAACCCAAGTTCTGAGGTTCTTCCCAGTTCCCCTCCTTTGCCTAAACCACACCATGTTTAAAGATGAAGATCTGATGGTGGCAACACTCAGGTCACAGCAGGTTCCTTCCAAACCTTGGTCTGCAGGAGACAAGAGGATAGAGCTGGTGAAAAGCCCTAAATTCAGTGGCATCCTCTCGTCCCACCGCTCCAGATCTGTCCTCAAACTTAATTTGGACCAAGGGATGGGGATAGAGTTAATGATACAGCCACTATTTTTAGGAAATTAGCCCTCTGTTGGGTATGTGTTTGGTATCACCAGCAAGGAGACCTTTGGGGATGGGCTTTGCCCAACTCCACTCACTCAGCAAGAAAATAAACTTTTCAGCCCTTCTCTTGCTGGTACAAAACTAGTTTTTACTGCCTTTTCACCAGAGCATTATTCAGGCTGGGTTTAAATTCACAGGCAGGGAGAGCTCCCTGTAAAATTATAGTAACTTCTGATTTTTATTTTTTTTATTGTAGAGGGGAAAACTGTGACAAGTTCTGGAGGAGAGATTTGCTGGGGGTTATTAAATCCAGAGCTCTGTGGGCAGATCGTGGTTCAGGGAGGTTGTAAAACACTGACTGCTGAAAACTGCACACACACAAAAATGATTGTGCCATATTTCTCCAGGATTCACAGCCTCAAATTGTCCTTTTCTTGGTGTTCAGTGACTCTGTGGTTTCTGCTTGTAGGTGAGAAGGGGTGAGTGTGGAGAGGAGCAACATCCTCAAAGCCTTGGATGGGTCACTCAGCACTAAAACCAATTATTATCAGCTTTTGCATTTGGGAGGGAGGAAATTTCTGGGGAAAACCAAGATCAAGGCAGTTCTAAGAGAGCTCAGCACATAAACCACAGTCCAAGTGGAAAAAAGGAGGTAAAACCCCCCACTTTTAACTCCTGGGCTGACGAGAGCTTAACAAAAGGAGTCTCATTTGTTGGATATTTTTTTATTTTAAGTACCATTCAATCATTTCCCTCACTGGAGAGACCTTAAATTGAATCTCAGCCCTAGAAAATGCAGTACTTACTGCTGAATTGATGTCACTGCCAAAGAATTTTCTCTGGGCTTAAGCTGTCTGCAGCAACACGCCAGTGGCACGTCCGAGATGTTTCCCTGTTTGTGGGGAGAAATTCCTTGTGCTGGTTCTTCCCTTTCCCCCTTTGCCCCTGCTCTCATTTCATCCCTTCTCAGGGGTGTGATGTGCCCTCAGAGATGAGGAGGCTGAAGGAAACCTGGATTTGCTGCAGATTTCTCTAGTTGATGTGCCATGGAATGGTTTGGAATGGACCTTAAAGCCCATCCAGTTCCATCCCCACCTTCCACTAGCCCAGGTTGCTCCAAGCCCCATCCAACCCTCATCCCACCTGGGTTTCACCCACAGCATCGAGGGTTCCCCTCCAGACCCACCATGGGCAACTCCACATCTCCCCCCTAACCCACCACACACCACTGGAATTAATTTAGGCAAGTATTAAAATCCCAAAGAAGAGGCAGCATCTCCCAGGGGTTTCACCTGGAGGCTCTGCAGCCCAGGAGATGTTTGTCTCTGCAGTTTCGAGGCGGGTGAATCGCTGCCAAACATGTTATCAGTCAGGAGCCTCTCTCTGGGGCTGGCAGGGAGGTCACACCTTGGTTGCACTGCCAGGCTGTGGCTCCTGGGACACACCAGCAGCTCCTGGGACACACCAGCAGTTCCCAGGACACACCAGCAGCTCCTGGGACACACCAGCAGCTCCTGGGACACACCAGTAGTTCCCAGGACACACCAGAAGTTCCCAGGACACACCAGCAGTTCCCGGGACACACCAGCAGTTCCCAGGACACGCTGGAGCTCCTCTAGGGGTGGCTGCTCCAGGTCCCTGCTCAATGTGACATCCTGCATCCCAATATCACAGAAGGCCAGGATCTGCTGAGCTGGAAGGACCCACAAGGATCATCCAGTCCAACTCCTGACCATCCCCACGAGTCACCCCCTGTGCCCCAGAGCATCATCCAAACCCTCCTGCAGCTCTGGCAGCCTTGGGGCTGTGCCCACTGCCCTGGGGAGCCTGGGCAGTGCCCACCCCCCTCTGGTGGAAGGACCTTGCCCTGAGATCCCCCCTGACCCTGCCCTGACACAGCTCCAGCCCTTCCCTGGGTGCTGTCCCTGGTCCCCCCAGAGCAGAGCTCAGTGCCTGCCCCTCCCCAGGAAGGTGTCCCTGCCATGAGGTCTCCCCTCAGCCTCCTCTTCTCCAGCTGGACACCCCAAGTGCCCTCAGTGTCCTCACACCCTTCCCCTTGGCCCTTCAGCACCTGTAATCTATTCTGGGCCATTGGGTGTCCCCGTGTGCTGTGACAGGAGCTGGGGTGGCATCACCCCTGGGATCACTTTCCTGCCTCCTTTCCAGTCCAGAAGGACAGAAACTCACTTAACACATCCAATTAAAGCTGGACAGGGGGTTGTGGGGAGACAATGTGTCTGCAAGAGATAAAACACAGAATCCTACGATGGTTTGGGTTGGGAGGGACCTCAAAGCTCATCCAGTGCCACCACTGCCATGGGCAGGGACACCTCCCACCAGCCCAGGGGGCTCCAACCTGGCCTTGGACACTTCCAGGGATCCAGGGGCAGCCACAGCTTCTCTGCCCACCCTGTGCCAGGGCCTGCCCACCCTCCCAGGGTGGAATTCCATCCCAATATCCCACCTGAACTTACTCCAGACCCTTGTGAAAAGACTGGGCAGAGTGAAATACTTTAAAGGTTTCACTTTAAAGCACCCTCAGCTTTGCTTGGGCTTCAGTGGAAAACAAACATCATTGTTTAACAAGTGCAAATCTTCATTTCTTCATGTCCCACTGCAGATTTTCCCTGCCTGCCCATTCTGGTCCCCAAACCCACAGCAGTGTCCCCTGCTTTTACCTCCCCTCTCCATTTGCTGCCAAAGGCAGCCACAACTCCACTCCCTATTAGTTTTTCCTTAGCCCTTGAGACTCATTATCCACTTTTCTTCTTGACAGAGCTTTCAAAGCAGGGCTTTTCCACATTTCCACCCCAGTTATTCCTTTCCCTGGCTGCAATGGCTTTGCCTTTTCCCCCTTTTGCACCAAGTGAGCAAAGAAAAGCTTTTCACCATTTAAATGCAAGACTGTTTCAATCTTTTGAGCTTCAGCTTCATCCAAACACCGAAAAAAAGACCCAAACACAAAACCTGAATTCAGCAGGTGCTTATTTGGAACTTTGTGACAGCAAAACAACCAGAGAGGCAGAAGAGCCACAACCCAATTTGCCTCCTAGAAATGAGGGAATTGTGGGAACCAGAACTTTTTGGATGATTCAAATTAATTAACTTCAACGTAAGGAGAAAAGGACGTCAAGCAAATCTGCCCCAGGAGATCCCACAAAGGCCCTGAATTACCTTTACAGGTACTTTCAACTCCCTGAGATCTGGAAAACCCACCCCTGCTTGACCTTTCAAAGGATCCCTGAGATCTGTCTTGACTTGAATCATCTTCCCAAGCCCCAGATCCTCAGAGTTGATGCCCATTAAACACNGATCCCACAAAGGCCCTGAATTACCTTTACAGGTACTTTCAACTCCCTGAGATCTGGAAAACCCACCCCTGCTTGACCCTTCAAAGGATCCATCAGGTCTTTCTTGACTTGAATCATTTTCCCAACCTGCCAAACCCCAAATCCTCAGAGCTGATGCCCATTAAACATGGTCAGTGTGGAGATGCCCACAGGGGTGCCAAGGGAGGAGCTCTGGAGAGCAAATACACCCAGGCCATAAAGGAAAGGAGGTGCCAGTGAGGTTGGGGGGATTTATGAGCCCACCAATGTGTAAGCACCTCATGCCTGGCCCTAAATGCCTATTTTAAGAACCATTTCTATAGTGCCCCAGGCTCTTTTGATGTGCCCATTGCCTGCAGCCAGATCAATAAAGCTGCCCACTAAGGGGCTCTCAAGCTCCTTTTGGGAAGGCTGCTCGAAGCCAAGGCTCTGCAAAGCCTTCCTTTGCCATCTGCAGGGAGGACAACTGCAGCTAGCCAGCATTTCTGCCAACCCTTTCCCTCCCATCCTGTTTCACAACCCCTCTGCCTCCCTCCCTGCACGTACCATTGCTGATGTCTTCCCAACCAGATGCACACCTGCAGGAAAAGTTGGCATCTTCTCTTTCCAAGCTGTCAGAAACTCGAATAGTTTATGAGTCTATTGATGACAGATAAATTAATTGCAGAAAATATGAATGACTTAATATTTTGTGTGCTAATATCTTTTTTTTTCCCCTCCTTTCTCTTAAATCCACGTCATGTATAAGATATAGCTCAGGCTATTTGGGTCGTGTTCAGATTCCCATGTCTCACCAGCTGCTTAAGGTGGCAGAAGATCCCCTGTGGCTTTGGAGCAACTTGGATTTGGTGTTTTAAAAACAACATGACTTGGTTGGGAAGGTGTTTAATGAACTCCAGTCAGAATAAGGAAGGAGCAGGGATTTTTAGGGAAGACTTTCACTGGGTATGAAAGCAGACCCAAATCTCACAGTTCCCACTGGGTTCATCCCACCCGAAACCTCAGGGTTTAGGGTGTCTTTGGAGCCATCAGATGGGGAGGGGGTAACTCAAACTGCCCTGACCAGCTTTGGCTGGCTACATGGAGGGCAAAAAAAGCTTTTAAAGGCTTAACCCTATATAAAACACAGAAGAAATCCAGATTTTATGGCTCTTTCCCCTGTGAAAGATGGATGATGCAGGTGTGATATTGCTCCATGACTGGGTCTCCAGTTGAGGAGAGTTATTGGGATTTACCAGGTTTTGGCTCATCCCCCCTCACTGGGCAAGTGTTTGTGGCCTCAGAGGAGCCCAAATCACCCGTGGGGATGACCTGGATAGAGATGGTGCAAGCCCAGGTTGAATCTGGCCACGGATCCCTGTCACTTCTGCACTTATTGATGACTAAGCCATTACTGCCCCGATAGAGATCTCTAGTCAATATATTAGATCATGGCCTGGTATTGATCCAACAAGCTTCAATTATCTGCTTGGATTTAAAACAAATTTCAGTGTGTGGATTGAGGACAATCATCTGTGTGTTTGATGCAAGAGAGTATTGATGAGCAGGCAGAAAAGAAGACATCCAAGGAATGAGTAAGATGGGGTGGCTCAGTGGAGGAAAGGGGGGGTTGGAGAGGGAGGAATAATTAAAGCCACACATTAAAACATATTTAAGGGAGGTAGAGAAATAACCTCTGTTGACTCTCAGTAGGTTGAATAAGGAATGAGGGGAAACTGGAACAAAGGGGTTCAGACTGAACTTCAGGAAGCTTCTAAATTTAATGAGAAAACAAAAGAGATTCCTCAGGGAAATACAAGGAATTTGGGAAATTGGTGGGTTTTAAGGACAGGATAGACAAAAATGTCTAACATGATTAGACAAAGCTGTCTCTGCCCTTGCACCTGGACAGGGGAGGAGGGTTGGATGGTGTTTTGAGGTTGCTCTCCATCTCTGCTTTGTAGACTTGGTAGGGAACATCTGGACCCTGTATTTAACTGGCCTGCAGAGCTTGCTCTGCCAAAGTCAATGGCAGATGGAAGAACAGCCCTCCTTTTCCCCTTTTTTTCACCCATATTCCAGTAGGGCAACACCCCAGCCGTGCTGCCTAAAGTAAGAGCTGGAATGGCCGCGTTGAGTGTGACCCCAAATCTTGATTTTAGAAGTTCTGGACCCAGGTGACCTAAATACCAGCAGCCAGAGGTGTGTTTGGTCTGCAGACACATCCCCTGCTCAGGATGGACGAGGTCACCCTGCCAGGGGCACCCACTGGGGACAGGATGTGTTGGGAGCAGCCACCAGGGGAGGTGGTTGCTCCTACACACCAGGACAAGGTTGTTGCTCCCACACACCAAGACAAGGCTGTTGACTCTGCAGGGCTCTGAGATCCTCCCCAACTCTGCTCTTGGGGGATTGCCCCCAAATTCCACCACTGGTTCCTGCAAAAAAAACTTCCCTGCTCCAACTTTCCAGGCTGGAGGTGCATTTTTGAAGGCCAACACAATGATCTGATGGTCAGGGCAGCATTTTGACACCTCCTGGGCTGCAGGTGAAGCCACTGCTGGGCATCTGCAGCAGGTTTTTGCTCAGCGTGGTAACACAGCATGGGTGAATTCCACACTTTTGTTGCAATGGCTGTTCATTGGGTCTGTGCTTTTCCAGGGGAATAATTATTTAAACCAGAGGGAGCAGGTTCCTCCCCACTTGCTATTTGGCCTTTGGGATGTCAACAGCAAACAAGTCCCAGGTGGAAGAGGCCCCAGCACAGGCCAAGCAAGCACAGCAAGGTCTCCATCCTGCTCCCAGGGAGGACAGTTTGTTCTGGTAGAACCACACTGACCTTAGGGGGGTTTGATTTGGCTTATTCTGGGCTGACCCAGAGGGAAATTTGAGTTGCTGCCTCTGGAGCCATTCCACCTTAATGGAAAATAAAGAA
This sequence comes from Campylorhamphus procurvoides, assembly GCA_013396655.1. Lineage (NCBI taxonomy): Eukaryota > Metazoa > Chordata > Aves > Passeriformes > Dendrocolaptidae > Campylorhamphus > Campylorhamphus procurvoides. The sequence continues at coordinate 154,215 of WBMV01003268.1, read as the reverse complement.
AGAAAAGCTTTGAAACAGGGTGAGAAGGAAGCCAAGGGAAGAGGAGCTGGAGAGCTGTGCTGCAGAAGGCACCCTCGCTATAAAAAGGGACTTTTGATAATTGCTGGAAAAGTGCCCGAGTATATTTTGGGAGAGAGAGGGGGGAAAAAAATTAAAAATTAATCCATGACCTAATGTTTCTGGAAGCCATCCACTAACCTGGGTGCCCTGTGGCTGTTTAAATTTTTCATCTGCCTTTCCAGCAGGCATTTCACAACGTGGATTGTTCTGTGTGTGCGAGGCAGAGGCAGCTGAGCCCTGTCAAGGGCCCTCTGTGGTCCCTGCCTGGGATGGCTCTTCCTCAGGTGAAGAGCAGATAACACCTCTCCAGCCACTTCATCATCAGCTGTCACAACCTGAAGACCTCATTAGGATGGAGACACGAAGCAGGGCGCTAATTAAATGGAGCTGTAATTAGGCAGATGCTCCGGAGATTTACTGCTGCTGCTCTGCTACTGTTGTAAAACAGCAATAAAGGCAGGAAAATTCCAAAGGCAAAGGATGAGTAATGAGCAAATGCAGTTATTTCTGCTTGCATCTGTCATTTCTGCTGGGCTTTCATAGCTAAATGCAGGCAGGATGATCCCAGGAAGGCTGTGCCTGCTGAAGTGCCCTGGCTGTGCTTTCCCACAGGGAATGATCCTGTCTCGGTGGGCTGTGCCAGGCAGGATCATGAGCTCAGCCTCTTGAGGACACAGGAGTGGCAGGGAGATGGAAGGGCTAAGAGATGAAGTCATTAAGCCCTGCATCATGTGCCACAAGGTATTTTGGCCAGTTTTCTGGGTAGATCAAAGGTGCTGCCACAAATGAATCCAAAGGTATTGGGATCTGTGCTTTCCCTTGCTGGACTGGGCTCTTGGTGACAATTCTCACCAGTTTTCTGGGTAGATCAAAGGTGCTGCCACAAATGAATCCAAAGCTATTGGGATCTCTGCTTTCCCTTGCTGGACTGGGCTTTTGGTGACAATCACCTTTGCTCCTGGCTGTGAAACCACTGTCACCATGTTCACCCCCTACTGCAGCATCACCCAGGGTTTGGGAGGTCCATGCACTCAGGGGAAAATAACCTGTGCCCTTTTGCATTGGAAACATTAAACCTGGCTGATTTCTGCTGCCCAAGACATGTCTACAAACCACATTGTCCCAACCCTGCTTCTCTGTTGTGTGAGGAGGGAGAGTGGCCCATCCCAAGTGCCCAGTAGCTCTGGCTGCTCTTGGCTCTGGAAAAGGGCAACAATCACCCCAGAATTCCTGCTCCAGGAGGAGGGCTGTGCTTGAATTCATCCTGTGGGAGAGATGTTCCCCCTCAGCTCTGAGAGAGCCCACCAGCAGAGCTGCCTCCAGCCCCAGCACAGGCAGGACATGGAGATGCTGGAGTGGGTCCAGAGGGGACCATGGGGATGCTCCAGGGCTGGGGCCCCTCTGGAGCCAGGCTGGGAGAGCTGGGGGGGTTCACCTGGAGAAGGGAAGGCTCCAGGGAGACCTGAGAGACCCTTGTAGTGACTAAAGGGGCTCCAGGAGAGCTGGAGAGGGACTTGGGATGAGGGATGGAGGGACAGGACACAGGGAATGGCTTCCTAGTGCCAGAGGGAAGGGATAGATGGGATTATATTGGGATGGAATTCTACTCTGTGAGGGTGGGCAGGCCCTGGCACAGGTTGGGCAGAGAAGCTGTGGCTGCCCCTGGATCCCTGGAAGTGTCCAAGGCCAGGTTGGACAGGGCTTGGTGCACCCTGGGCTGGTGGAAGATGTCCCTGTCCATAGCAGGGGGTTGGAACTAAATGATCTTTAAGGTCTCTCCCAACCCAACCCATTCTGTGTTTCTGCACCAGATCTGTGCTCTGCACCAGCCCCAGCCTGACAGATGTCCCAAGGTGAAGCTCTGCCCTGGGGACACGACCCTGGGGTGGGTTTGTTGTGTGGGGTGACACCAACCACCTGCAATGCCCAGTGCCACTCTGTGGTTCCCGTGGGGCTGGGGGACACTGGGACCATCCAGCTGTGGATCTGTGACTCTTGGGGATGCTGGGCTTCAGGACCTGATCCCTGACATCTGGGAGAGCTGGGTCTGGACTTGTGCAGAGACAATTTGGGGCAGGAACCTCTCCCCTGTGACCCCCCTGCCCTCTCCCTCTCGCCCTTTCAGCTCAGACTGTGTGAACCCACATTTTCCATGGGATTTCACAGCCCATGGGGCTGTTTGGACAAGATTGGCTGGTGGGGATGTGGGAGCAGATCACGAATCAAAGGGAAGGAATTTGCTCCAGAAAACGCAATGGCAATGATGGCTCCCTGGGAAACCTTCATCAGATGTAATTAAACAAAGCTTCATAGTAGAAAAATGCTTGTACTTGCTGGCTCCCTTAGGCTGAGCTGGCTCTTGTTTCCCCATCAATTAACTCTTTCAGGCACCACCAGCCATTGAATCCCCCCAGCAAAGCCCAGGCAGAGCAGCAAGTTCACCCCTCCAGTCTCCCATAGGAAATGGGAGCAGCAACACCACTCAGGCAAGAGCAGAGGAGCTGGAACAGCACCTTTCATCCCATCTGTAAGCTCTGTGACACCCCTAAAGAAACAGCAGAGCTGCTGTCTCACCCACCACCTAAAGACAGGGTAGGTGGAGATGGCTAGAACAGAGGAGACACCAGGCTCCCAAAGCCTGACTCTCTGCACTTGATGGAGAACAGCCAGGCCATGAATTATGAGGTGCAAAAGTCACATTTTCCAGCTTCTCAGCAGTTCGTTTCCCTCTGCAGTTCCACGTTTTCCCCTGTTCAATGGGGGCAGTAGCTCATTGCTGCAGCAACCCATCCTCCTCCTCCTCCTCTTCTTCCTCCTCCTCCTCAGGACCTGCATCCAAGCACTGCTCCAGGGAAAGCAGAAGCTTCAGGCTGTTGAAAGAGGAGCAGGATGATTCTCTCCTGGTGTGCTCTCCTGGTGAACGGGATGCTCAGCACCTTCCTAGGGCTCTGAGCTGGGGCAAAGCAGGACCTCCCAAATTGAGCCTGCAGCAAACACCTGAGGGCTGGCACACACACCACTGAGAAGCTCTAAGGCCTTCCCATTGCCCTCACCTGCCCACAAAGTTTGGGGCAAAAAGGGTGTAAGTTGCAGGACACAGAAGGTCAAAAGGATGGCAACGTTTGCAGAAGAAGAGCAGACACCAGGGATGCTTTGGGGAGCAGGCTGGGACCAGAGCAGCCCTGGAGCACTGGGAAAAGTGACCTGCAGTGAGAGCAGGTCCTTTTCCCTCCCAGAATGCCTTTTCCTCCCCACATTTCTCTGAAATGTGCTTGTTGTTAAGTAAATGCCACCTCCCTGCCAGTGCACTGGGCAGCATTGGGGTGTGCAGGGATTGCTGGACCAGCACTGGGGACCAGGCTGGGAGAATTCAGCAGCAAAGGTGAAGCCCAAACAGGCCCCAGGTTCAATTTGGGGTTTGTGGGGGGCATTAGGTTGTGTGACATGAGCAGAGTGACCCTGCTAAGCCCTGGGAGGGGGGTCAGGTCCTGGGGTCCCCTCTGAGCCCCCCATCCCTGGCTGTGTCCCCACTGGAGGAGCACCAGGCTGTGGGTCAGGTCATGGGGGCACGAGCAAGTCCTTCATTCATTGCAGGCTCCTCTGGGACCTTGGAATCATTCTCACCTCATCCCCCTCCATATCCCAGTTATTTTTTGGTGAACTGGGGGTACAAGAGCAATTTGGAGCTCCAAGCCACTCTGTGTGGTCTGGGGCAGAGCAGGTGACCTCTGGGTGACTCTGTGTGCCACCCCAAGGAGCACATCCCTTCCCTCAGCAGGGCTTGGGAAGCCTTAATTATTCCCAGACAGGATGGATGCTGCATGAACACAGTGCCACGATGACTAAACCTTCCTGGAGGTGCCTCTAATATCTCTGATTAGTTTGTTTATTCCCCCAGATTCTGCACCATGGGCAGGACAAAGATTACCAGGAGCGTGTTTAAGCAGGGGCACGAACGCCGTGCCAGATCCCTCCGGGTCAGAGGGAAACAGATGATGGAAAACCAATTAATTTTTTACAGCAAGAAAAATAGCTACAGGATTAAGAAACATTAATTATTTATTGAACTGCTGCCCTTGCAGGAAAAAAAGAGTTTGTACATACCTGTATCTATATAAAATAATCACTCATTGTACACAACTTCAGTAATCTGAGCTCCTGTTTTGATAGTGCTCCTTTCTCAGAGGTCAATTAAAATAATGAGAGTCAAAATACTTAAGAGCCTCGGGAAGGAAAAAAAACTCTCCCAGTAATGACAGGGGGTTGAGTTATGGAATATTTAGCCCACGGTGCCTGGTTGTGGTGCCCAAGGTGTGCATTCTGTGTCTGAGTGAGTTCCTTTAGCTGTGGGGCAGCCCTGGGGCTCAGGTGAGCTCCAGCATGGGATGGAGAGGAGCTGCAGGAGCTGAGCAGGGAGGCTGCAAGGGGGGCACTGCCCTTGGGCACCTCCCTGGGATGCAGCTGGAGGAGTAAAGGTGTCTCCTGAAGCTGGGAATGGTGGAACCCCAGAATGGTTGGGGTTGGGAGGGACATTAAAGATCATCTCATTCCATGGGCAGGGACACCTTCCACCAGCCCAGGGTGCTCCAACCTGGCCTTGGACACTCCCAGGGATCCAGGGGCAGCCACAGCTTCTCTGCCCACCCTCCCAGCCAAGAATTCCTTCCCAATATCCCATCTAACCCTGCCCTCTGGGAGTGGGAAGCCATTCCCTGTGTCCAGTCCTTCCATCCCTTGTCCCAAGTCCCTCTCCAGCTCTCCTGAAGTCACTGGTACCTCCAGTGTCCCTGGCCCTTCTCCCTGGGGGGATGAAACGGGGTGGTGATGGTGAGGATGAAGGTTTGGTGACTGGAGCAAAGCTAAATGCTTTGCTATCTTGGCAACAAACTTGGCCCCTGAATTTTATTCCCCTTTGGAAACCAGGCCCACGTTTTGGCAGAACAGCTCTGACCACAGGAGGTCCTTTCCTCTCCAATCAGGATGTGCAAAAGCCAAGGAAATGCCCTGAAACCCTAAATCTGTTTGTTGTTTGGGTTTTTTTTCAGCCCCACAGAGATGGTTTGATTTGAGCCTGGTTCAAGTTTGTGGCAAAGTTGGCGGGAGGGGCAGAAGATAAAAGAGGAGGAATTTCCGATGGCTCTTCTCCACGAGCTCCCTCTTGATTTATCTCCCAATTATGCAGCAACAGAGGTTTTCCTCTGTGGTTTTTCAATCCCAGCAAGCCTTGGCCACCTCCAGGAGCATTTCAGGGCTGTCCTGAGCATGGCAGTCCCACCTGGAATTTGCAATTTATGGCACCAGGTTTTCCTGCAAGGGCTGGCGTGTGTTTCCAAACGTGGCCACAGCGAGGGAACCCACCCAGGTCCAAACCAAGCTCCAAACAGCTTCTTCTGACCATGCCTGGGCAAAGCCCACCCAACAGAAGAGCTAACAAGAAGGTTTTTTATCACTAAGATATAGGGTCTTCAAAAGATTCCCATTGGAATTTTTTGGGGGGGGAAAATAAAGAGACCAGGACGATGCTGCGTCCCATGAGAAAAGGGAATTAAATGTCAGGCTGTTTCTTCTCCCTCTCAGGAAGGATTAATTCCCCAGGATTCCCCTGCAGGGAGAAGCGAGTCAGTCCGACCACTCCTGGCCTCCATACCGTGCCACAATCCTGGGGCTTCCAAGGAAAAAGCAAGAGACAAAAGTTTGATTCATAAAAGCTTGGGGAAGAAGGGGAAGGGAGAGGAGACGGCGATAATAATAATAATAATCATCATCAAAATGCCTGGGGGTGATTTCATAACATTAATAGGTAATGTAGTCAATTATGTAGGCTTATTTTATTTCAGCAAAGTGCAGGTGGTGAGCTACATCTCCTCACAGGTGCTTTTCCAATTAGCTCCACGGCTTCTAGGTGAATCAATGGCCCCGTGCCAGCCCTCCGTGCCACCAGCAACACACTAATCCAAACTAAGCCAGAGGACTCATCTTGCTTCATGTTAAAGCAGCCAGAGTCGGTTTTATTTATTATCTCTTGAAAGATCTCTCCTCTTCTTGGAAAAACAAGGAGGGCTCTTTCACAGCAGAGGCCATAAATACACTTCACTCGGCGTTCACCGAGGGCTGGAGGACTATCACTGCCTCACTTCAATTATTGCCATTATGTAATAGCAGATGAATATCCTGTTCTGCATTTGCTAAATGTTTTCTTTTAATAATCAACTCACAGGCACATAATGGGGCAGCTTATGCAATGAGCTCTTCAGGGAGACATCTGTTTTTCAGCAGTGGTAATTACCACCATGGGATCATGAAAATGTATTTATTTACTTTGGTTATCACAACTGGGCGAGCCCCAGCGCTTAGGAAAGCGGCAGGCTGAGAAACCAGCCCGGTGTGGGCATGGTGTGGGCAGGAATTATCCCAGAGAGCCCTACACACATACCTGAGCCACCAGGCATTGGGCTTTAGGGTGACACCTGGCTCCTCCTAAAGCTCCTGCACAGAGGAGAAGGGCACAAGTGGAGGACATTCATCCCTGGTCGGTCATTTGGAGTCCAATCCCAGCAAAATCCAAGGCCACACTTGCAGAAACATCCATATTCATCCCATAGGATGGATTTTGTGGGGCATCATCACCAGCCTTGTGGCTGCTGGGGGTCAGGACTGGGAATTCTCGTCGTGCTGAGGGCTCAGCAGCTCCCTGGTAATTTGACCTGTGGAAAGGGCCAAAAGTGCTCGGGTTTTCCCCTCCCACATATTTGGATATCCTTTGCCAGACCTCTGGTGTTTCTGAGTAAAACCATTGGGGAAAGGAAGTTTCTCTCCCCAGTTTTCCAAAGGATCTCATTTACCTTGCTGCCAGAGGCTCTCAGAGATCCTCCAGTCCTTAATTCCCATTAATTTCACCGAAATCTCAGCTTCTTGCACAGTGCTGGGGGCTGGAACGAGATCCTCTGTGAGGTCCCTCCCAACCAAACCCAATCTGGGATTCTCTCTCACCCCCTAAACCCCTTAAATCCTCCTCCTTTCAGGGCTCACCAGCCACTCCACCCTCAGGACTCTCCAAGAAGCCTCGTGGGTTCTTGGAGAACCCTTTGGAGAAAGCCAAGCAGCTCTGCATGTTTTGGGAAGGCTGACCCCAGGTTGGTGGGGAGGAGGAGGTTGCTCAGGAGGGATGAGCTCCCTGACATCATTGGGATCTGCTCCAGGACCAGCAGACACCTGCTGAGCCTCCCAGGGCAATTCCAGCAGCTGCTGCCCCAACCCACAAGCGGGAACATGAGTTGTTTGGATGGCTTCGCCTCCAACATTGTTCTCCGGAGCGTTTGAAAAGGGCCTAATGAAAAGTGACTCAGAAGGAACTGACAAGTGCCAGCCTCACCTTCTCATTGTTTCATCAAAAAGGGAAAGACACCGAAGGAGAAGAGTCAACCCTCTTCATGAGCTCCGCTGTCCCAACTTGCCTGCAACTTGCAGGCTGAGGGAAATGTTGACACAGGGTTGACATCTCTGCTTGATTTATGAACGGCTCGAAGGAGGGGGGAAGAGGAGGAGAAGAATTAAACATTATAAATCAATGAGTAACATCCATAACCCCGAAGTGCTTGTTGTAAACAATACAAAACACCGGCCTAATTTTTATAAGCGTAATTTATGGCGAGCAATTCCTTCCAAATGAGAGAATTTAAAAGGAAAAAACCGTCACTTGTTAGAATATCATTAATTCGATCAGATGAGAACCGAGCCAGCCATTGTTCCTAATGGTGGAAAGCTCCAGGGGAGCTAATTGCTCCTCCGTGGTGCCTCTCTCAGCGTGTCTGGAGTGCTGGAGGTGGCAGAGGGGATGGGCATGGATGGACCTGGGTACCAGCCTGCCCTGCCTGGGGTGGAGCTTTATCCCAGTGTCTCCCAGTTCACTCTTCTTCTCTCCAGGGACTTATTTAGACCCTGGAGCAGGAAATGTGGCCAGGGAATGATCCAGTCTCTGGAGCAGTGAGGGTCTCGGGGTGACACCAGCTCAGCCACCCCCAGCACAGGTGCTAAAGCTGTTCCCAAAGGCACCAGTGATGCCCAGACTGCCACTCAGGGGGGATTTTGTCCTGGAGCTGCAGCTCAGCAAACCCTGCTGACATGGGTGTCAGAACTCCCGTGGCAAGGAGATGGCACAAAGTCAACCCCCAAATCCTGCTGTCACCTCTGCCTTCCTCATTGCTCACCAGCAGCCAAACCTTCTCCCTCTGCCATTCCCCACCCTCGGTGCTCAGGGCTGCAAAGAGCACCAGGGGCAAACAAACCCAAACCTGTTTTCCATCCCAAAGGTCTCTCAGTGCAAACAGAAAAGCAAGACATAGAGAGAAAAATGACGTTTCCACGCTGACCATCACGCCAGGGCTCAACCAGAGGTCCAACCAGTTATTCTTTCAAATGTGGTTTAAATTAATCTGTTTTAATGAGCACCACAGCACCTTAGGAGTGGTGGGACAGAGCTCCTCATCCTCCCCACCTCACAGAGCCCCTTTGTGCCCATCCCCAGCCTTTCCATGGCAGGTCCCATCTTTCCAGGCTCGCTGTTTGCCTCCAGGTGATTAACACATTCCAGGGCGCTTGGGGATGGAAAGTTCTCGCTGTGTAAATAAATGGATCTAACAGAGACGTAATGAGGCCGTAATTAATTAACGCTTGCGGAGAGGCACGGTGAGAGGCGCTAACGAAACGCGGGGTTATTGCAGCAGAAAATGTATTATTGTTGGCACGGAGGGGAGCATTAGCACAGCTCTGAGCCTGCTATCTGCCCCCCTTCCCTGCTCTTGCACAATTGGCATTCCTGCCCAAGGGAAACGGGGTGTGAAAGCCGGGGATTTGGCGTGCCAGGGAGCTGCTCCTTCATGGGGCAGGGAAGGAGGGAGCTCTGCAAGGGCACGGAGCTGGCACGGGGTGATGGAGCCACCCTGTGCAAGGGTTCATGTCTGGGGGGACCAGGGACAGCACCCAGGGATGGGTCAGGGTGGATCTCAGGACAAGGTTCTTCCCCCAGAGGGTGGTGGGCACTGCCCAGGCTCCCCAGGGCAGTGGGCACAGCCCCAAGGCTGCCAGAGCTGCAGGAGGGTTTGGATGATGCTCTGGGGCACAGGGGGTGACTCCTGGGGGTGGTCAGGAGTTGGACTGGATGATCCTTGTGGGTCCTTCCAGCTCAGCATATTCTGGATTTCTGTGGTCTTGGCTGTGGGATAAATATTGTCAGACCAGGGCTCTTCCACTTTGAGATTCATCCTCAAGAGGGCAAGAAATGCCTCACCAGGGAGCACTTGGGCATTGCTGCTCTTTGCCAGGGACACCTTCCCCTCCAAATTTGCAAACAACCTTCAAGCAGCAAATTCAGCATCAAGTTTTAGGAGTTTGGCCCTCCTGTCCCTGAATCCCTACTTAATGCTACAGTTTTGACAGTCCCAGTCCACAGAATGCCAGACTGGTTTGGGTTGGCAAGGACCATAAAGACCATCCCTGCCATGGGCAGGGGCACCTTCCACCAGCCCAGGGTGCTCCAACCTGGCCTTGGACACTCCCAGGGATCCAGGGGCAGCCACAGCTTCTCTGCCCAACCCGTGCCAGGGCCTGCCCACCCTCCCAGGGAGGAATTCCTTTCCCAATATCCCATCTAAACCCAGTTTCTTTCAGATTCTTTCACCCTTCTTTCCCAGGCAGAGGTCAGCTCTGGCAAGGTTAAATCCACGGCAGAAGGATCTGGAGGTTGGGGGTTATCTGAGTGGCTCCCACACATTTGGGTGCAAATATCAGGATTGAGCTAATCATGACTGAATATAGAGATGGTGGGGGTGGGGAATATGTTCTCCAGACAGATGTTGAGCTGCACTGAACATCTGCCCCTTCACTCTCTCCTTGTGCAAGTCACAGAGGCACATAAATTGCAAAGTCAAGATTAAAGGTTTCCCACAACCAGCTATGACTAAGTGTTTCCTTCACCTGGAATATTGGGAGGGTGGAGGAGAACACCCTTAGGAGGTTCAGGTTCAGTGCACCTTATCCACATACACACACAGCTGCATCAGCACTGAGGGAGGGGACAACTGTGACCCTTGGAGGGTCTGCAAAGCCAAATAAATCTGTTTCCACTGTGTCTTGGAGGGAAGGAACTGAGACAGCGAGTTGCATTGTAGACACTTGGCACATTGAGCAACGACATTTGTTCTTCTGGTAAGCCCTTAAATGCTTTGCAAGAGGAGAAACATGATCCATCTACAACATAAGCTCTGAGTCCTGGGGCCTGAACCACCCTCTCAATGACACTGACAAACTGCATTTCCCTCTGCAGAATTAGGAGCAATCTCCATAATCCCTTGGCCACTGGGGCTCAGTGATGATGTGCCATGTGGCCATCACCCTGTGGGCAGGGTGGGGGTGAGGGGACCACAAAGAGATGNACAGGTGCTAAAGCTGTTCCCAAAGGCACCAGTGATGCCCAGACTGCCACTCAGGGGGCACTTTGTACTGGAACTGCAGCTCAAAAAACCCTGCTGACATGGGTGTCAGAACTCCCGTGGCAAGGAGATGGCACAAAGTCAACCCCCAAATCCTGCTGTCACCTCTGCCTTCCTCATTGCTCACCAGCAGCCAAACCTTCTCCCTCTGCCATTCCCCACCCTCGGTGCTCAGGGCTGCAAAGAGCACCAGGGGCAAACAAACCCAAACCTGTTTTCCATCCCAAAGGTCTTTCAGTGCAAACAGAAAAGCAAGACATGGAGAGAAAAATGATGTTTCCACGCTGACCATCAAGCCAGGGCTCAACCAGAGGTCCAACCAGTTATTCTTTCAAATGTGGTTTAAATTAATCTGTTTTAATGAGCACCACAGCACCTTAGGAGTGGTGGGACAGAGCTCCTCATCCTCCCCACCTCACAGAGCCCCTTTGTGCCCATCCCCAGCCTTTCCATGGCAGGTCCCATCTTTCCAGGCTCGCTGTTTGCCTCCAGGTGATTAACACATTCCAGGGCGCTTGGGGATGGAAAGTTCTCGCTGTGTAAATAAATGGATCTAACAGAGACGTAATGAGGCCGTAATTAATTAACGCTTGCGGAGAGGCACGGTGAGAGGCGCTAACGAAACGCGGGGTTATTGCTGCAGAAAATGTATTATTGTTGGCACGGAGGGGAGCATTAGCACAGCTCTGAGCCTGCTATCTGCCCCCCTTCCCTGCTCTTGCACAATTGGCATTCCTGCCCAAGGGAAACGGGGTGTGAAAGCCGGGGATTTGGCGTGCCAGGGAGCTGCTCCTTCATGGGGCAGGGAAGGAGGGAGCTCTGCAAGGGCACGGAGCTGGCACGGGGTGATGGAGCCACCCTGTGCAAGGGTTCGTGTCTGTGGGGACCAGGGACAGCACCCAGGGAAGGGCTGGAGCTGTGTCAGGGCAGGGTCAGGGGGGATCTCAGGACAAGGTTCTTCCCCCAGAGGGTGGTGGGCACTGCCCAGGCTCCCCAGGGCAGTGGGCACAGCCCCAAGGCTGCCAGAGCTGCAGGAGGGTTTGGATGATGCTCTGGGGCACAGGGGGGGACTCTTGGGGATGGCCAGGAGTTGGACTGGATGATCCTTGTGGGTCCTTCCAGCTCAGCATATTCTGGATTTCTGTGGTCTTGGCTGTGGGATAAATATTGTCAGACCAGCGCTCTTCCACTTNGGCTGTGGGATAAATATTGTCAGACCAGGGCTCTTCCACTTTGAGATTCATCCTCAAGAGGGCAAGAAATGCCTCACCAGGGAGCACTTGGGCATTGCTGCTCTTTGCCAGGGACACCTTCCCCTCCAAATTTGCAAACAACCTTCAAGCAGCAAATTCAGCATCAAGTTTCAGGAGTTTGGCCCTCCTGACCCTGAATCCCTATTTAATGCTTGAAATTAAAGGGAGGTCTCTACAGTTTTGACAGC
>WBMV01003268.1:122968-142217 GCA_013396655.1 Campylorhamphus procurvoides | reverse complement strand
AGAGGCACATAAATTGCAAAGTCAAGATTAAAGGTTTCCCACAACCAGCTATGACTAAGTGTTTCCTTCACCTGGAATATTGGGAGGGTGGAGGAGAACACCCTTAGGAGGTTCAGGTTCAGTGCACCTTATCCACATACACACACAGCTGCATCAGCACTGAGGGAGGGGACAACTGTGACCCTTGGAGGGTCTGCAAAGCCAAATAAATCTGTTTCCACTGTGTCTTGGAGGGAAGGAACTGAGACAGCGAGTTGCATTGTAGACACTTGGCACATTGAGCAACGACATTTGTTCTTCTGGTAAGCCCTTAAATGCTTTGCAAGAGGAGAAACATGATCCATCTACAACATAAGCTCTGAGTCCTGGGGCCTGAACCACCCTCTCAATTCCACTGACAAACTGCATTTCCCTCTGCAGAATTAGGAGCAATCTCCATAATCCCTTGGCCACTGGGGCTCAGTGATGATGTGCCATGTGGCCATCACCCTGTGGGCAGGGTGGGGGGCACTCGGTGAGGGGACCACAAGGAGATGGCACCAGAAATGCTCTTGGCAAAAGAGGGAGGAGGAACTGGCAGGAGATGGAATTGGCTGAGCATGGAGCATGATCCCATCCCTGAGCCCACTCTGCTGCAGGAGATGGAACTGGCTGAGCATGGAGCATGATCCCACCCCTGAGCCCACTCTGCTGCCCCTCAGCCCTGCCCTGGGAGGGATAAAAGAGGAAGGCAACGAGGAACCCACCCAACTGAACTCATTCTGGGCCGTTAAAGCCTTCACCAAGGTGCAAAGCTCTCAGTTCAGACAGGGCTTGGAGCAACCTGGGCTAGTGGAAGGTGTCCCTGCTCATGGGGTGGGGTTGGAACTGGGTGGTCTTTAAGATCCTTTCCAAGCCAGCCACTCCTGGATTCTGTGTACTGGGGAGGGAGCAGAGCTCAGCAGAAATGCTCAGGGAACGTGAACTGTGCAAAGAAATGGAAGAAACTCTTTTCCATTCATGCTCAGATCCAGCCTGTGAACCTGTGGCAAACCCAGCACCACAGCCTGGCTGCCCAAAGAGCTCTCCCAACCTCTGCCATGGCAAAGATTGTGAAGGAAACCACAAAACCAAAGAACTGCAGCAGCTTCGTGACCCTCACAACTCCAAGGATGGATTGGGATGTGGGACACACCCATGGAGGACACCTGGGACAGCAAAGCAGCTCCCAAATTCACATCTGAACCCTGCATGGCCAACTCCACCTTCTACCCATGAAGAGCCTCTTATCTAAATTCCCATTCCCAGCCTGGTCTTGTGTCTCACCTCCCCAAACAAGCCTGGCTTTGGCAGGCCAGCCCCAGGAGGGAGAGTGCAAGACAGCTTGATTGCCACTATCGAGTCATAATTGGGGATCCAGAAAACTACTTATCTTAGGCATTGCTTAATAATGCACTTAGTGTGTGAAGGATTATCACTGCCTAATTAAACGCAGAGAGTTACAGGGAGGCAGATAAGGATCCTGTGCAAACGGACAAGGAGGAAGGTAATTGAGATCTGGGTTCCTGCTCTGCCAGCTTCTCCCCCAGCTCCCTGAGAACTTGAACTGTGTGTGTGCCTGGAGAGACAAGGGCTTGGGAATGGCAATGGAGAGGGGGAAGCCAGCCCTGGGCACGTCACTCACCCCTGCCCTACCTGTCCCCCTCTGTTTCCATGAGCTGTGCCCACAAATGCACAGGAAGCCCTGGGGTGCAGCTGGGAATGGGTGCCCAGGAACAATGAAGCCCTGGGGTGTGAATTATTTAGTGCTGGGGAAGAACAATTAAGCTCTGTGAGGTGTTCGGTGCAGCCCTGTGGAAAGCAGAGATGAGGTGACACACACAGGGGACGAGTCGTGTCCAATCTCCAATAGCCTCAAGGTGTTGCTTTGGCTCAAGGGACAGAGAAAGGTCTCTGATGCTCCTGAAAACACCCTAAGGGTCTGCAAAGGAATGGAAGGTGATTGCCAACCTGTAGGTGAGGATTTCAAGGGTTGTTGGCTGGGAAGGAGGGGGTGACACAGATTCATAGAGGGATTCCATGGATGGAAGAAGGAATCTCTCCTTTCCAAAGGAAAAATCAGCTCTGACACAGAATCACAAAATCCCAGACTGGTTTGGGTTGGAAGGGACCTCAAAGCTCATCCATTCCCACCCCCTGCCATGGGCAGGGACCCCTTTCACCAGCCCAGGGTGCTCCAACCTGGCCTTGGACACTCCCAGGGATCCAGGGGCAGCCACAGCTTCTCTGCCCAACCTGTGCCAGGGCCTGCCCACCCTCCCAGGGAGGAATTTCTTCCCCAAATCCCATCTAAACCTGCCCTCTGGCAGTTTAAATGTGACCCCCCAGCTCCTGCTGCCTTTGAGCAGAGCTGCCAGGGGGCAGGAGCTTTAACATCCCTTCTGGAGCAGACAGCAAAAGCCTGTCCAGGGAGGAGAGAGGACAAAAGGAGAAAGGCAGCTGTTGCTCACAATTATTTTCTGGTCTTTTCCACCCATGGAAAAAAAAAAATTCAAAACTGTGTCTGGAATAGCACAGGAATAGTTCAGGAAACAACTTGAAACTTATTTCTCCAAGCCTTATATTATCTGCACCTCCTGAGTCTCAATTGGCACATCCTAATTCCAGCATCATCATCATCCAGGTGGGAACTGAACCTGAGAGAAAAGCTCTTCAAACAGAAGATGCTCCAAAGCCCCTCCTGTCCCACCCCCTGCCATGGGCAGGGACACCTTCCACTAGATCTGGTTTCTCCAACCTGGCCCAGGCTTGAAAGCCAGAGGATTGTTCACCTTTCCCTCACCCAAGGACACTGAAAGAATAAGCAAATAAAAGAGTCAAGGGAAGAGGAAAACGCTTCAAGGCCCTTTGGCAAGACAAGCAGTAAATGAGCTTTGTCCAACCATCACATCAGGGAATAAACAAAGGTGTAACAGAGCAGGGAGAATAAATTTATTTGCCTTTTTTTTTTTTTTGGAGTCTTTTTCCCTTTCAGCCAAACACTATTTGTGCTGTGGGGCTTGGACAGTCACTGGGGAACACACAGAGCCTGTTTGTTCCCACTCCCCTCCCAGGTGGGAGGACTGGTGGGGTAGCTCGGGGTGAAACCCAACAGCCCAGCTCCACTATTTAAAGGGGAGAAGAGGAAGGAGCAGGGCAGGAGGGACAAATCCCATGCAAGGGAGGAAAGAGGAATATTTCAGAGCCAGAATTCCTGGCCATATCCCTTCCATGCAGGTCCTCTGTGATTTGGAAGAGCCCAGCATCCCTTCTCCCCCAAAAGGATGCTCATGGCACTCCAAACCCACTGCTGAGCCACCAACCCAAATTTAGCTCCAAACACCACCAGGACAGCGTTTCCCTTGCCCAAGAAATTCCTGAGAATGTTTCATGGTGGACTTTAAGCCCTGTTAAATCGCAAAGAGCTGCAGGAAATCTTGAGTGCCCACGTTGGCTCCTTCCACCCAGGCATTTAGGACACGATAAATTTGGTCTGAACTTCAACTTCCTCCCACGGGGAGCTCTGCGAGCCAAAAAGCACTTTAAAGGCAAATTCAGAGTGATGTAATGGATATGTGACTAAAGGAGTGGGCTTTAGGTAAGCCTTAATCCTTAATAAATTACAGATAATTTGTATGGAAAGGGCTTATAAAGACTATCAGGATACTTTTAAGAGCTAAATGGCTGGGAGAGAAGAGGAAAGAAGAGATGAGGAGACCAATTAGGTATAAATTTAAACAGGAGACCAGCTTAGCAACTCCTAGAAATGCTCATTTTATTTTGGGAAATGCTGGCCTGATGGAATTCAAATGCTCCGTGGGAAGAGGACAGTTTTTTTAAGGCATGGGAGAGTTTGGAGGTGGACAGAAGGAAATGAGGAGCTGGCTTCCAGACAAAGTTCTTTTCTTTTGTGGGCAAAAGAAAAAGATCACAATATGAAAATGGAGCATTCTGAAGTGCTCAGACTGATCCTTTTTCAACATTTGAGGCTTTTCCTACATCAATGGCTTTTAAGAGAGTTACAGCCTTAGCAGCAAAGCACTGACTGATCCACAAGGATTTCTGCTTGAAAAAGGGAGCTTTTGGTGAAAACCAGGGTTGTTAATATCAAGCATGAATTTATTATTTTAAAAAAGGACGTTTCCAGGGTTTTTTCTGTTTAATTGCTCACTAGTTCTAAATGCAACATAATTCAACCATCCCAGGCTCTCAGCATTCCTGTATCCAGTGGGATGTCCAGAGCATAAATGGCCAGGGGCTCTTTGTCCCAGCAAACACCCACGTGCTTTAAGCAGAGCTTTTCCACTCCTTAATCCATCCCAAAGTCCCTCTGCCCAGTGGGGGATTTACTGTGACCTGGGCAGGACATCCCAGAGGGCTTGGCAGGGTTTGGGATGTTGCCTTTCCCCCTTGGCATCCCAAACACCCGGGCTGGTCCCACCAGGGCTTTGCCTCATTCCCTGCCCCAGACACTCCAGTGTCCCCACACAGCCCATCTGTGTGCAGGGAACCAGCTCAGGGACACTGACCCATCCAGGATCAGCAGGAAAGTAACACAGGATTTCCTAAAACACCTGGACACAGTTTCACACTCATAGAATCATGAAATGGGTTGGGAGGGACAGTAAAGATCATCTTGTTCCAAACCCCTGCCATGGGCAGGGACACCTCCCACCAGCCCAGGGTGCTCCAAGCCCCATCCAACCTGGCCTTGGACACTCCCAGGGGTCCAGGGGCAGCCACAGCTTCTCTGCCCAACCTGTGCCAGGGCCTGCCCACCCTCCCAGCCAGAAATTCCTTCCCAATACCCCATATATCCCTTCCCTCTGGCAGTGGGAAGCCCCTCCCTGTGTCCTGTCCCTCCATCCCTTGTCCCAAGTCCCTCTCCAGCCCTTCTGGAGTTCCTTTAGGCACTGGACTCCAAGATTACCCTGGAATTTTCTCTTTTCCAGGCTGAAGAACCCCAACCTCCCCCTGGACTCTCTCCAGCAGCTCCATGTCCTGGTGATGTTGGTGGTCCCAGAGCTGGAGGGGGTCTCACCAGGGCAGAGGGGCAGAATCCCCCCCTTCACCTGCTGCCCACGCTGTGGGACCAGCCCAGCTCATGGTTGGCTTTCTGGAGTCACCCCCACCCCACTCCTGAACGTTGTTTTAAAACCCTGACCCCCCAAATATGCTGGGCTGGGAGGGATTGTGGGTTCCAATTCCCATCCTGGGACACCCCAAGAGTGTTGCCAATGTCCAATATGCCTTATAAATCACTTTTTCCTCTGTCAAGCCACCCCTCCTGCCACTCCAGGGCTGCAAACCCAACCAGGAGAGCCCCTCAGCACCAGAGACATGGACCCTGGGAGGGAGGGCAGAATCAGTGCCCCCTTCCCTCCCTCCCTCCCAAATCTAATCTTCCCTGACCCTCTGGTCCATTTGAGCAGGTGATGGATCCGGGGGCAGCTAATTCTGCTTGCTGGTTAATTAATCCAGCGTTACAAGAGCCTAATGAGCCCCCCTAATCCCCCTGCAATAACATTGCATAGCCCCTTTCCAGGCAGGACCACCTGTTGGGGTCCAACCAGGGGATTTGGGAGCTCCTGGTGATCAGTGCCAGACCCACTGCTGAGATTTTATGAGCCCAATTTGATATGTTATCCACCCTGCACAGCCGATCTAAGCCCCAAATATTGGTTTACAGCATTAATTAAAAAGCACTGACACCCAATGGCAGCCTCAAAATGCTCTGATGTGATTTATGGGTTGTGTTCCATCACCTGACAAGTGGGATTTACCACACCTACCTGGTGGGCACCCTGTGCTTTGGTGGCTTCAGACCCTGCTGGGGACAGGGGGGAGACTTTTTTTAGGGACATTAAACCCCAGACACAGCAAGGGAGGAAAAAAATAGCCAGGCAGGTCAGATATTTCAGGCATCTAAACTGCAAACATGATAATGTGACCTGGGCAGAGTCCCACGGCAGCTGCTTGGAGAGCGTTGCTTTATTAAGGATCCTGGTGACTTTTCATGGAAGGTTTAACTAATTAGTTGAGTAGCCCCTCAATAAACGAGGCACTCAGTTATGTTTAGCTTTAATTACACCGTAGTCCTCTTGGCCCATTGAGTGGCTCCAAGTCAGGCATGTGCTCCAGTGTTGCTGAATTAGGCTCAGTGTGAATGGCCAGCACCCAGGAAGATGTGCTGGTATTAATTCAGGGTATTCAGGTTTGTAGCTGGGGAAAAAATAGCCAGGAAAATAAGGAGGAGAACCCTATTTCCCCCAAAATTCCAGAACCCCTCATATTAATTCTCGTTTTCCACTCTTCTGACCCAAATTTCTCCTGGTTTGCCCCTGCAGGAGGATCTTCCCAGCAGTTCCTCCCTTTCCCTTTCCTTTCAGCTGCTCTCAGGCTCTCACCCTCTCTCCTCGATATAATAATAATTATTATTATTCCCCAGTTAGTTCCCCTCTCAGCAGAAGAACACTCTAATTTATCCTTCCCAGCTCCCACCTCTCCCCAGTTGCTTTTTATTTAAAATAAAAACTGGTTTTTTGGCAGATTTTTGCCCCAACATTTTTGGCAGCTGCTGCCTCAGCTCTTCCCACTCTGCCCAGTTTCTTTCCTGCCATTTCCCCCCTTGGCACAGAGGATTTCAATCCCATTAAACCATTTCCCAAAACAAAGAGGGTCAGTATTCAGGTGCAAAATGCCTTTAAAACCTCGATGTCTTTGCTCTCCAGATGATTTCACGTTTCCCAGCTCCTCTGTTTATGTAACCTCGAAGCTATTTTGTACAATCCTTTACTTCTGACAGCTGGAGATTTGTTAGGAACTAATATTTTAAAATCCAAATAACTCGGAGGTACAAGAGATCGTTGCAGATTGCCCAGACAACCTGTGCAGGGAGAAGCAACATTAATATTTATTTTTTAAAAAAAAAAAAGACGAAAAAGGAAAGGTTTTTCCTGGGTTACCTTGTCTTCAAGTCAGGAGCTGTTTGAGTAAAACAAACCCACTCCCTTTGCGACTTGATGGCCTTTAGGAAGTTGAAAATATCCCCATGGCTACACACCTATTGTCTTCCTACCTGGTGTTTCTCTGTGAATAAAGGGCTGGGAGCCAGAAGCGCTGAGATAAAATCTTGCAGGAACTTTTACGATGTCACATACTTGTGCAAATGTTGATAGCAACAGGCACCACAACAGAGCAGGGCACCCTTCTGCAGCTCTTTGGGGCTGTGCCATGGGCTGAGGGGCACCTGGCACAGCACAGGGGGCTCAGAGAGGGGCAAATCACTGCCCTGCTCTCACCCCCCAGCCCTGAGACCCCAAAAGGACCAAGGAGGAACCCCATGAGACGGAGCCCAGCACGGCCAAACAAACCAAAGGTGGTTTAGGAGGAGAGGAAACTCCAGTTAGGTTGGCTGGTGGAACAATTCCTTCCTGGGAAGGGTTGTCCAGCCCTGGCACAGGGGTGGAGTCACCATCTCTGGTGGATGTGGCACTTGGGGACATGTTTTAGTGGTGGCCTTGGGGAACAATTGGGCTCAGCGATCTTGGAGGTCTTTTCCAATTCCTTGACCTGTGCCTTTGGGTCCTTTTGTCATCAATTCCTGTCCCTGTGCATGGAGGAGATTCAACAAGGCTTGGAAGGTGGTGGGAATGTCCAGGACCTGGAAATCCTGGAGTGTAAGATCCATTGGGAGAAGGAAATGTCATTATGTGTGACAATGTGCAAGCATCTTGTGAGGGTTGGCCCGATGGATGTGGAGAAATCATCCTTCAAATTGTGTTCACATAAAGGGGCAAAGACAGAAATCATCCTTCCAGTTGTGTTCAGATAAAGGGGGCAAAGACAATTCTTCTGGGATGCAGATGGTCCTACCAAAATAATTATTCCAGAAGAGCTAATCTGATAAGTACCCCAAAGCTGGCAACTTCTGTGCCCTGCAAGGAGGGAGTTTCATGGTTTGGGGGGATTTCTAGGCATGCTGGTGGCTGTTTTACCAGAAAACACCTAAAACGGGGGGTTTGCACCAACCTGGGCCAGACAGAAACAGAAACAACATCAGGGAGCATCAAATGGAAGTGATTCATTTGTGGGCTGGAAAGATAAAGATCCTTAACCATAAAACCCTTCCTACCAGCAGTGGGATTTCTTATCCAATACATTGATTTCTTCAAGGAATTTATCTCTTGCTTTAATATTTCTATTTCTCCATGGAAATTACTTTCCAAGAAGCTGAGTGGGGTCTGTTTTCTTCTCCTTGGGCAAATCTTCCCCTTCTGCCCCTTTCAGCCACCTTCTGTCAGCAGGTCAAACGAGTCCCTGGGCAGCTCAGGGGGGATGGAGAGCTTTAGAACGGGATGCAAAAGTGTCCTGGGAGAGACAGGAATGATTTATGGAGCTCAATCCCACGACTAAAAGCCAGGCAGTGACTCAAGCATGTGCTTGCCTTAGCAGGGGTCAGCACATCCCTCTTCCCACCTGGTGGAAAAGAGCCCCGGGGGATCCTCCCAGCATCCAGTTCTGGGGAACATCACCTGGAGCCAACGTGGGTCATTTCCAGCCCCTTGGGATTCCAGAGGAACAATCGAAGGGGTGAAAAGGGAAGCTCCACCCAAATTTGTATTTCACAGGGTGAGAGCAGCATTATGAACTGACAGTGAAAGGGGCCAGTGCCTGCACGAGCCACAGAGTTCTGATTAATTCCCCTCTATAATTTTTTCTCTCTCTCCATGGCATTCAGGACCTGGAGGAGATGCTCCTGCTCGACAGGGAAGGGGACAAAGAACCCCCACCCTGCACACTCCTCTCTTACCAAACACCCTTGGCAAATAGGGGTCGTTTTGGAAGGGCCAAATGGGTTTTAGACAATAATTGGTGTGTGCAGACAGAGCTGCCACCAAAAGGAGGAGGAATGATTCACTCCAGCACCTTTGGAAGCAGTGCTGGCTCCTGGTGGGAGGAGAGGAGAGGAGAAGGTACCAAGTGCCCACTCACCAAACCCCCTCTCCTTCCTCACAGGAGATTTTTATATTGCCACCCACAGGAACCCAAAGCCCCTGACTCATCCCCTGCTCATGAGAGCAGCTTTAAAGACACAATAAAGGTTGTCTCCGAAGCTGAAGGCACTTTCTCCAGCCTTTCCCACCTCCTCCAAGAGGTGGAAACATCCTGAATCCTTTTCCTCTTTGCATCTCCCAGGAAAGGAGGCTCTCAGAAGATCCCATGACTCCTGGAGCCAGGGATTTTGGGACAAACACCACCTATCCTCGACACCCAGGAGCTGCCAAAGGGCTCGTGTTGTGGGAACCAAGAGCTCTGGCCCCTGATCAGCTCCAGCTCGAGATGTTTCCCTCCCTCCTGGCTCTCCTCCCACTGCTCCTTTCCCAGCCCAAACCCTGGGGTGGAGGACAGGGAGAGGGTTTAACACCTGAACACCCCTCCTACCCTCTGCAGCTGCTCTTGGAGGGCAGGATCGGGCCATGAATCATGGACCACTCTGGATTTCGGACAAGAAAAATAATTCCCAGAGGGATTTTGAGGCTCAGCTTTGAGTTCAGGGTCTCTCAACCCCTCTGTGGTTGGTTGGGTTGTAGGTCTGTTGGTTTTTTTCCTTCACATTACCCCTTTGGGCTCAGGGTTCCAATTACTGCTTTTCATTCCTTTTTCCTTTAATGATTCGGAAATATTTGAGTGACAGATCTTTTATTAAAACCCTGTTATCAGAAAGCATCCAGAGGTGGGCAGGGCTCGTGCTGCACTCAGCCTTTCCATGCCTGAGGGAGAGCAAAGCTCTTCCTGGCTCTCCCCTGGCCTCTCAGCAGCACAGCTTGGGGAACAGAGACAGGAAAATACGACTGTCCCAAAAGTTTGGGAGGAAAAGGAATGGCCATCACAGCAGAGAGGGGACAGAGGCAAAGGAGAGCTCCTTCAAGAGCTGCTTCCCATCCCTCTCCTGGCAGGAGAACCAGGATCTAGAAGGACATTCCTTGTGTCCTCCATGTCTGAGGTCCTTCTCTTGGAGGACACCTTTCCATGAGCCATTTCCCCATGGTTCTCCTCCTCTCCTCCTGCTCCATGTCTGAGGTCCTTCTCTTGGAGCACACCTTCTCATGAGCCATTTCCCCATGGTTCTCCTCCTCTCCTCCTGCTCAGCCAGGCTAACTCCATGTCTGAGGTCCTTCTCTCAGAGCACACCTTTCCATCAGTCATTTCCCCATGGTTCTCCTCCTGCTCAGCCAGGCTAACTCCATATCTAAGGTCCTTCTCTCGGAGTACACCTTCCCATAAGCCATTTCCCCATGGTTCTCCTCTCCTCCTGCTCCATGTCTGAGGTCCTTCTCTCAGAGCACACCTTTCCATCAGTCATTTCCCCATGGTTCTTGTCCTCTCCTCCTGCTCCATGTCTGAAGTCCTTCTCTTGGAGCACACCTTTCCATGACNCCCCCCATGGTTCTTGTCCTCCCCTCCTGCTCCATGTCTGAAGTCCTTCTCTTGGAGCACACCTTTCCATGACTCATTTCCCCATGGTTCTCCTCCTCTCCTCCTGCTTTGCCCATGGAGTTCTGGGACAAGAAGCCTCCAATGGTCCATCATCACCTGCTGGGACAAAGGTAGTGCCCTGGTGGCACCTTCTGGCACAGGCACTGCACATGAAGCTCTGGAATATGTTCCACGGGAGGCTCATGGATCTGATGGGAAATTAGGGTTTTTTCCCCCTCTCCCTCACTAAATACATATTTCTTCCATTTTTCTTTATAGATCTTTTTCTTTAAACACCCAAAGCTCTTGGAGGGGCCAGATCTGACCTAATTCTTTCTCAAAAAACCTCCCCAGGGCATGGGTTGTTAAAGGTTTTCTCCAAGCTCTCCCACCTTCCATGGCACATTCTGGCTGCAATTTCCAAAAACTGGGCAAGAGGAGTCCCCAGCTCGCCCTGCCCAAGGAGTTTGGGGTTTTGGGGTGGTGGGATGGAGCACCCAACCCCAAAGTGCTCTTGGAGCACACACTCCACATGGCCCTGCCTTCCACTCCTCCCAGGCTGGTGTGCTTTCTGCCCAGCCAGCTCAACATAAACCCAATGGTTGTGGGAAAAGGAGGAAAACCCCACAATTTGTTCTCTCTTGCCTATTTATGAGGCAATTCCAATTCCCCACCTGATGTGCAGGGACAGAGCTCACCAAGAGCCTGGGGCCAAACCTCAAATCCTTTTTTTCCAAACCAAAATTGGTTATCAGGGCTTTTCCCCACTTTGTTTGGCTTGGCTGGGTCACCTCTGTTGATTATTCTGCCCATGCTTGTCCCTTCTTCAAGAAGCTTGACATGGGCAGTGCCAGTGGGGAGGGGTGGCATGGGATGGGGGAGAAGGGTCTGGACATGCAGGATGAGGCTCCATTTGAGACCCAAAATTCTGGGAAAAATTCACCCAAAATGCTCAGTTTCTTGTGCAGTCCCTTTATTAAAATTTAATTATTAATACTGTTAATATTACTTTTATTCTCACTGTTGTTATCTTGTGCTGAAATACCCACGTTGGGGTTTAGCTTTTGCCTCCCCTTGATTTTCCCAACAGAAATAGATATACCTGTATATTTGAGGGAAAACCATGAACTAAACCAACAACTGGGGTAAAAAAACCACCTAAAATTCCAGAGTTGGGTGGGAAAGAGGCTGGGAAGGAGCTGGGAGAAGGTGGTAAAAAGGTGCTGGGGCTGGAGGCTTTGACCTTGAGTGAGAGAACATCAGGAGAGAGAACAATTAAATAACTAAATAAATGAGCAGCACCCTTATTCATCCAAAAACCCAGAGGAGCAAAGCAATACCAAGGGAAAGGGGAGGAGAAGCAACAGCATTGCTGGCCCAAAGAGATCTCCAGGGGAAAAACAAACGTGTTTTGTGCTGTCTGGGGAGAGACTCCTCCATCATCTTTATGAATTTGCACCTTGGGCAAGAGCTAAATGGCCTTGCCATAAATCTTCACCTGAGCTCTCATTCTTGGCTGGGGAAAATGAATGGTTTGCTGTGCACATGAAAAAAAGAGAGGAGCCTCCTACTTGTTGGAGGGTAGAGTGATCCCTGGAGATTCAGAATATCCAGGGAAATGTGCTCTTGGCTTGGCTCTTCAAGCTGGTATTACCTAGTTTTGCTGGGAAATGGTGCTGGGCCATGAGGTCTCTGCAAAATGGGGTGAAGGAATAAACACTGGAGATTCTTGGGGTCCCAGAAATCACAATAATTGGTGTTAAACACATTAATACAGTCATAAAAAGTGGCCAGAGCTTTTCCTGTCCCCACAAAGGGGTGGGAGCCAGTGCTGTGTTGGGGTTGGGGCAGATGTGATGGGATTTAATTGCTCCCCTCTCATTACAGTTTCCTTAGCCCGGGTGCCTGCGAGCCCTGAGGGGCAGAAAGGGCTCAGGGGGAACAGCAGCTTCTTAACAAATTCTTGTGTCATCCCCTTGACAGCCCCTTTAATTGCTGAGTGACACTCAGGAATGATGGGGCTTAACCTCGAGGGTTCAGGAGAGGCTGCATTTCCCCAGCAGGAATCACTGGAGAAGGAATCCATCCCCCCTGCCCTCCCTGCCAGGAATTCAGGGACACATCCAAGGCACCCTGGTCCCTCCAGGGGTCTCACCTCCAGTCCCCAAAATTGCCACCTTCCCATGGGGGTGACATTGAACACGATGTCTTAACCTGCTGCAANAGGGAAGGGAAGGGAAGGGGGAGGTGAGTTCATGTGGAGCAGGCTCTGGAGCATCAGCATTCCCATGGGATGTAGGCTGTGCTCTCAGGGTGCCCTGCTCCAGTGAGGAGCTGGATGCAAAAGCACTCCCTTTCCACACTTATTATCTGGAGACAAATAAAAAGCCACTGCTTTAAATCCCAGGGATTAAAGGTTTAACATGACCAAGGAGAAGAAGCCTGGAGAGCATTAATTAATGTTTATATGTGGTTTCTACCCTCTCTTCCCATTTTTTTTCCTACCCTTTGCCTACCTCAAAAGATAACAGGTGGGCACAGCCTTGGTATTGCTGGAGCAAGCACTTCTCCTCCAAGAGGGGCTCCAAAACAGAGAGGGGAAGAACTTCCCAGTGATGATGTGACATTCAGAGCTGCAAATCCCACCCTCAGTGGCTTTTCAGGAGCTGCTGTGTTTGCCCCTGACCTTTCTTGGTCACACCTTCAGGTCAAAGCACTTCCTTGCTCATGGGCTGAGCCCCTGGCAGGGAGGGCAGAAGGTGACACACCAAATCCCCAGCCAGATGCTCAGAGGGCACAAGTGGCTCCCCCTGATTTATGGCAGCTGGAAATCTGACTCTCTGGGTTTCTGTGTAACATCCCCCTGTGCTGCACTTGAACTCAGGAATTTTAGCTAAGCAGAGGTTTCAAACTACTGCAAGAGGTGAAAAGAATCCTCTCTGGAACTGCTGGTGTTTTAACTAACCAAATTCTCCTTCTCTCCAGGTTTGTTTTTGGGAGCTCTGGGTGCTCTGGTGTATTAACAGATGTCACAGTAAAAATAGGTGCTCTCTGAAGAGGCTGTGAGTGGGGACATAGTGCTGAGCCTTTGTTTTTAACTGAGGAGGGAGCAAACAACTCCCTGCAGGAGCTTCATGGGGTAAGAAGAACCTGCTGTTACAATTCCATTTGGAAATATTGCTCAGGGTTTTTGAATGGACATGGCATTAATGTGGCTGGGGCAGTGCAGAACCTTCTGTTCATGGGGCTGGGCAGTGCCAGGGGCCCTCCAAGCAGGGCATTTCCACTGGTACTGAGTCCAGCAGTGAGTGCAGCATCTCCTGGGCTCCCATCACAAGCAAAGAGCTGGAGACGGGAGGGAACTCTCTTCTGGAGAGTCAGGAGGGGAAGGGTTTGTGCAATCAACATTTTTGCCTTTCCTGCACTCAAAGCTGCAGAAAAGAAGCCTTTTGGGTCTCCTCTTCCTCCTTGGGATTGAGTTTCTAAGGGATGTTTAGAAAGGAGACCCCACAGGGGTTAGTGGTGTCCATTTAAATCTCTCAAATAGCTCCACACAGCCACTCCAAGTGCACGAGGATTAACTCTAAATCGGAGTGGATTAATCCCAAAGCTCCCTCAGCACCCTGGAAAAACCCAGGGAATTGGCATTTTTGTCAGCTCTATGACCCAGCTCCATCCCCCTGTGGAATGAGCCACAAACCCAGAGATGCCCCTGGAGCAGGTGAAGAGAAAACTTTCACTTGGGAAAGAGGGAGTGGAATTCCGAGGGTCAGAGAGCACTGGGGACATGGGAAACCTGAGGCCACCTTGTTCCCTCCCTCCCTCAACACCCTGCTGTCCCCTCTGGCTGTGCTGCTGGAGCCAGGCCAGTCCTGCAAACCCATGGGCACACACACGTGTATAAATATACATTTCCACACTCCCAGGGTATTAAGGCGACTGTGACAGATGAGGATGTGAAGGACATGATGAAACACATGAAATGGTGTGAGCAAACACACAACCTTGCTTGAAGGTTATCCACATTAAGGTGCTAAAAGAGGGGGAGGAGATTCCCTTTTGGGGAGAACATTGGGAATGAAATGAGTCCAGCTTCCTGCCCTGGGAGATGGTCCAGCTGAAGGAATAATAACTCTTCTGGTCTGGGCAATGACCTGCAGAAGTTGCTCCCAGGCTCCAGGGATGGAAGGAATTTCCAAGGGAAAAATCAGCTCTGACACAGGAACACCAAATTCCAGATTGGTTTGGGTTGGAATGGACCTTAAAGGTCACCCAGTGCCACCCCTGCCATGGGTAGGGACATCTCCCACCAGCCCAAGGTGCTCCAAGCTGGCCTTGGACACTTCCAGGGATGGGGCAACCACAAATTCCCTGCCCAACCTGTGCCAGGACCTGCCCACCCTCCCAGGGAGGAATTCCCTCAAATCTGCTGGCAGAAGGCACCACTCTGCCCTTCTGGCAGCTACAGGGCAGAAATACTGAAAGGCAGCACGATTTTTATCCCAAGGTCACCAAGGGGAAAAGGTCAGAGCTGCTCCCACATCCAGGATTGCATCTGATCCCTAAAACTCCTCCTGGAAAACTTCCCTGCTGCCCACTGGCTGGCAGTGGCTGCTTGAGTGGTCACAGCTTATTCAGAGCCTTAATTAGCAGGTGTGGGACTGCCTGTTTAGCCACATTTTTAGATCTCCAGGCTCTTACAAGCTGTCAGGGGAAAAGGAAAAAAAAGGCATTATTTTAGGAAAATCAGCCCTGCAAACCAGTGACATTCAGTTTGACGTGTGAGGATAAATTAAGGATGAGAATACATTAAAGAAAACTCCTTCACCACATTCCTGCACTCAGGGAGAAACACAGCTGAGTTTCAGTTGATCTTGGCTTCTTCTCTGACCTGGAGCAGTAAATTTTCCCCCTTTTTAGTGTTTAAATAGTTTGTCAGTGAATGATCCCATTCATAAAGTGCTGGTGATGACAGTTCTGCAAAGCTAAATGGCACTTAACTGTGCACCAAATAAATCTGCAACCAAAATAAACAGAGAGGCTGAGAGAGGGGGGAAAAATTAACAATGGCAGGGAGCTAAAAGGGAAAAATTAAATTAAAAAAGTTGCTGGCAGGTACGAAAGGACATTGTCATTCAAAGGAGTCAGGCTGAGGAGGGAAATTAGGACAGGAAAGCTGGAACTACAACAAAGAAACACACCTCATGTCACAAACAAGATCTTTATCACACAACCACAAACCCCAAGAGCAAAGGTTTGAATAAACCAGCCTAGCACCGACAAAAAAGCCACCTGTATTTGAGAACTGGGAAGCAAATCTGATAGAACAGACCTGAATAGCCTTGGGAAATGAAGAAGCCCCAAATATAGGGGAGATACAGGGAAATGGGATAATGTGGGAAGGTGTTTGCTGGGGATTATCTCCCTCTTCAATAGGAGAATGGAATTTCTCGAACTGGGCAAGGCCATTCCCCAGCAATTCTTATGGGCTCTCTAATTCTGCAAAGGGAATTAATAACTGGCAAAAGCAGGGGGGGTGTGAGAGGGTCCAGAGGTCAAAGCCAAACGTGTTCTGAGCAAGACAAGGGGGCTCAAGGGAGTTTATTCCCAGAGCTGCTCAGGGTTCTGGCTGAGCAGATTTTACCTAAAGCTTTAATTAAAAGTTTGCTGTGACAAAAAGCTGAGTCAGATTGCCATTCCACAAAGGAATTGTACAACCTGCAGGAAAACAGGGCAGGGAGGATGGGGAGCAGGGCAAGGAGACAGGGCAGGAGCACAAAATGATCAAATGAGGTCTCTGGCTACCAAAATCACCTGAAAACCAAAAGCAATTTAAGACCCAAAGCCATTTAAGCCCCAAATGAGCCCCATGAGATGCTTGGGGTGGTGGGCACACTTTGCTGCAGAAATGTGTCCAGGTTTCATCCCCTGTGCTCAAAAAAGACAAAGCCAGGCTGGAAGAGAAGCAGCCAAAGGCCATGGGGGGGATCCTGGGAAGGAATTAACTCATGGGACAAACCCCCAGGAGCCTGGCAGGGTAAAGGCTACGCTGAGATCTGATCTGAAACACCCAGAGAGAGGAGCAGCACAGAGGGACAGCTGCCTGTGCCAGTGGGCAGTGCCAGGGGGGATAAAATGTGCCAGAATGGGACTTGGAGGGGTGCAGAGAGAAATTCTAATGAAGGGGGCTCTGCAACAGCTTTCCAAGAGGAGCAGGAACCTGCAAACCCCCTCAATTTGGTTTTAAACAGAGATTGATATACTTATGAAAGCACAAATAGGAGCAAACCCATGGAATTGCAGCATCCTGGAGATGCAGCCCAAACAGACTCTGCTAATCCTGGTTTTTGCTTCCTGCCATAGTCCAGAATCCCATCCTGAGCATCCTGCCCCCCCAGCAGTAACAGCAAAGGGAAAAGGGAATATTTGTGTTGTATTTCCCAAGTAACCATTTCCCAGCTCGTTGTTGTTGTAACCACTCTGAGTTCAATCCAAGTGAGCTGTGGGGAAGAACCAGCAGGAAATAAACTGGATAAAAATAGGATGCTCCAAAGAGCTTTGGCAACACTGCCCTGTTTACCTGCTCCAGATTTATTGTCCCTAAACAGGATTTGGTTTCTTTGAAAAAAGAGAGAAAATCTAGAAAACTTTGGGTTTCTGGAAGGAAAAAAACCATCCTGCCTTTGCAACCCGGGGATTGGAAGTGCAGAAAGTCCTGCCCTGGTGGAGCNCCCTGGGAAGGGGTTCAGGGGGAGCATTCTCTGGAAAGGGTTCAGGAAGAACATTCCTTAGGAAAGGGGTGCAGGGAGAATNGGAGCCAGGGCTGGGGACACACGTGTGACACCCTCCAAAGGGCTCTGTGCCTTCAGGGAGCTGCTTGGAAATCAGCATTCCTCCTGGGAATCTGGGGAACTTCCCTGTCTGCTGCCTGGGCTGGGGCCACAAGGTCTGGGAGGCAGGGACAGAGCATTCCTGGGAATGGGTGCAGGAAAGCATTCCTGGGAATGGGGTTCAGGGAGAGCATTCCCTGGGAATGGGGTGCAGAAAGGGCATTAACTGGGAAGGGGTTCAAGAAGACCATTTCCCAGCTTTCCAGCATGAGGGGAGGATGAAGTTCCTGGTCTGCTGCTCATCCCTGGGTGATAACCTGGCTCCTAGGAGGGGAATAATGAACCTCAGACTGGCTGATGCTTCAGGAATGACTTATTCCCTTATTCCCTCATTCCCTCCCTCCTGGAACCTGGACCAGATGCCAAGCCCTGCTCTGCCCTCTGACATCTTCATCTCCCTGTGCCACGGGGGAGTTTGCTCTGCATGAATGGGCCTAATTATTCCCTCAGGGGTAAATATTCACTGAGGCACACGGAGAATAAGGCAGGGAACTCCCAGTCTGGGCTTCTAATCCCATTATCAGGCACCTCCTCAGCATCATTATCCCAAATATCCCAAATGAAACACGGGGGAAAGAACGCCACCGTCTTTCCAGTAATGAGAAACGTGGACAGGAGAGGAAATAATTCCTCTGAGTCATGTTCCCCACCCAAATAATAGAAATATCTCGGTGTGGAGGAGCAGATGACGTTAGGGATGAGCTGCTGGGAATGTTCCCCGTGGGTGCCAGTGCCAGCAGGGCAAGGCAGCTCTCCCTGCTCAGGTGGCCCAGGTCTCCTCCCTGAGGTTTGCAGAGCTGCTGCTCCACAGCCCTGCTCAGCAGGGCATCAGAGAGCTGGAATTAGGGGCAATCCAGACTTCCAGGGAGGAAAGGGACACTCCCATCCCTCCTGGCAGGGCCTTGGACCCAGAGCACCATGTAGAGGGATGGAGGATGGAGGAGAAGCTGCTCCTCACTGAACTGGTGGCTCCATCTCCCAAGGGAATCCCTGTGGGCAGGAACCCCCAGCCTGTGACCTGGGTGTGTGTTTGTCACCTACAGCCACCACTCCCAGCTTGTTTGCTCCTCCCTGAGCTGCCAGATGCACAGGACACTCTGTTCTCCAGAGGCACCAGCAGAGCTCCCTGGAACGCTGCATGATCTGGCTGTACAAACAACTCTGCCCTCTGAAAGCTAAAAAGAGCTAAAAAGCTTTAGAAAGCCCCAAAACCCTGCAGGGTTTGTGTCCAGCAGCCTCCAGGACGAAGCCCTGCTGTTTTCAGGACAGCTGACACCTCTTTTTACCCCTCCATTACTTCTGTCAGAGTAAACAAGGCAGAGCAGCACCCTAAAATCACCCCCAGGAGGTGCCAGGCTGTGGCAGGGAAGGATGCTCTTAAACCTCCTGCATTAATAGCAGGACCTGCCCCACTTCAGGCAGCTCTCAGACCTGCTCCACCTCAATTCCCATCCTGCACAGCCCCTCTGACATCTCACAAGAGGTCTCCTGGACACAGATCTGCCCTTGTGAAACCTGCAGGAGCTCCTGGGGCTCTGTGAGAATCCCCATCAGGATTGGGGTTTGGAGCTCTGATGGAACTCAGAAGAAGGAAGAGCTGGGCTCTGGCTGTGGGGAAGGGTCCAGGAACTCAACCTTCTCCACCTGATTGGGAAGGACATCAATGTGGGAATTGCAAAGGGCCTGGAATATTTCCCTGCTGTTCCATCCACAGGGGTTTGGTTCCTTTGGGTTGTGCAAATATTGGGAGTGTTTGGCCCAGGAAATTTTGGCTTCTGAAATTTCTCCATGATGGATTTGTGTCTCACTGAGCTCTGGAGACAAAACATTCACCTTTCCTTCCCTTTGGATCCCACCTTTCC
>WBMV01003268.1:89941-121796 GCA_013396655.1 Campylorhamphus procurvoides | reverse complement strand
CCCTCCCTTTGGATCCCACCTTTCCCTCCCTTTGGATCCCACCTTTCCTTTCCCTTTGGATCCCACCTTTCCCTCCCTTTGGATCCCACCTTTCCCCTTGTATCCCTCCTTTCCCTTTGGATCCATCTCTCCTGGCAGCACCAGACCCTGGGAAGAAAGAGGAGCAAAGCTCTTATGGGATATCCTTGTCCAACATCCAACATTCTATGGGATCTGGGCTTCTCCAAACTTTTGTCCTGACACAAAGTTGCTCCCAAATCCTGTACCATATCCTAAATCTAATCCAACTGTTCTTTACCCAGCTACACTTTAACTTATATGATATAAAAATAAACTGATGAAAAAGCTGCCATTCATCATTCTGGCACACGCAGCTAAACCCCAGGAAAATCTCTTTGTACAGAACTAGAGCTTTATCCACCCAAAAAAGAGTTGACTTTTCACCACGATTATTTTCCTCCCTAATTTTTATATTTCATGGCATTTTTCCATGTGGTTTTCATGCAGTTAAGCTTTTCCCCTCTGCCTTTCCTTTCACCTCTTCCTTGCCCCCTCTTTTTCCCACAGAGATGCTGGAGAGTGGTGGAGCTGCAAACCCACCCAACCACCCCATTTCTTTGTTCAATGACCACAGATTTTCCCCCCTGCTGGAACATGGAGGAACCATCGTGCAGGATGAGCTCAGAGCAGTTGGAGCTCTGCAGGATTATCTCAGCCCTGGGTACAATCACAGGTGGGTCCCAGCCAGCACTCCGGAGATGAGCAGTTCCCATCCCTGCAGGGCACTCTGGATTCCCACACCTCGTTCCTTGCTCTCAGCACTGGAGCTGGAAGCCAAAGAGCCCTGAACATCAAGAGGCTCAACCCCAAGGGCTCATGATCTCCTGGGACAGCAGATCCTGGGGAACACAAGGCTTTGAAAGATATAAAACCACTTATTGGACACCCCTTTGCTGTCACTCCATGGATGGAGGTGAAGCCTCTTAGTGCAGGTTCCCTCAGGGAGCAACACTTTGGCCTCAAGTCCGAATTAAGGTGCCTAAAATGAGGTTTGTGCTGCTCTTTCTGAGCAAACTCAGCT
Source organism: Campylorhamphus procurvoides (assembly GCA_013396655.1). Lineage (NCBI taxonomy): Eukaryota > Metazoa > Chordata > Aves > Passeriformes > Dendrocolaptidae > Campylorhamphus > Campylorhamphus procurvoides. The sequence goes on along the minus strand of WBMV01003268.1, from coordinate 120,715 downwards.
CACAACCACCTTGGTCACCCAAACTCCAAAACTCAACTCCCCCCAGCCCAGCCTTTAAGCCAAGGCAAAGGGAAGAGCTGCTCAAGTCTTGGCATTTCAGCAGCAAGACCAAAAATCAGCCCTAAAAAACGCCTAAAACAAGGGGAAAAGCAGCCCTTGCCTCCCAAAAATAGCTGGTGTTCAGTTTGAGTGGAATTTGGAGATGTTTTGCTCTGACAGAGATGAAAAGATTCAGCCCAGAAATACCTCAGTGGTTCCCCCCTTTCTCCCCTCCTCTTTCCTCTCCATCCAAACACTCTGAACGTGCTTTCCAAACACTCAGGGCATTATCAGGAGAGCCATTCAGTGGCACAGTGTGTTTGCAAGAGCTGATTTTGCACTTAAACAGTCACAGTGAAAAAATAAGATGCCCAGGTTGCTGCTCAGCCAAAGGAGGAACAAAAACACCTCCAGTGTCTTAGGCACTCATTAAAAACTAGCCCAGACAGTTGGAGTATTGCATTTTCACCCAGATTGACTCAGAAGTGATTAGAATGGGATTAACAAGGAACAAAAAAAAATAATTAAAAAAGCACTGGAATGGTTCCCACTGTAAAGTGGGGCTGAGTCAGAAACAATTATTTTCCTCTGGGAAGTGGGAAATGTCATTTCGTAAAACTCGCTGGGAAATGGCCAACTTTGCTTTGCTTGGGGTTTGGAAACATCTCCTGAAAAGTGTTGGAAGGGGGTTATTTTTGTGCTTATCCATTTCATTGGCTAGCACAGAAACCCCACACGCCACTGGCTGAATCAGGCAAAGAAAGGGATTTTTTCCTCCTGTTTTTATTATATAAATCTATCAAAATTCTTGAGGAATTCAGGCAAATCCACCAAAAAAACCCCAACCCCACCCACATCATCCACTTCATGGAATGTGTTCTGGTTGAATGGAAGGCCAGACACGAAAATTTCCCAAGGCTGGGCTGAAACCACATCTCTGAAATCTATTTAGTTTGGAAAATGAATGAAATCCCAGCCTGGTTTGGGCTGGAAGGGGCCTCAAAGCCCAGCCCATCCCACCCCTGCCATGACAGGGACACCTTCCCTACACCAGGTTTTTCCAAGCCCTGGCCTTGGGGACAGATTCACTCCAAGATATTTCACTCTGAACTCAAGACAACTTAAAATCCCTTTGATGCCTTCCCTGACAATCAGCTTCTTGTTTCTAGAACGTTCTGCCCTCAAAATTTGATTTTATCAACTCCTCAGGCTTATAAATCACCCGAGCAGAGATTCTTGCAGAGGGTTTTTTTATAATCTGATGGGGAAACTCATTATTAGACAAATTATTTCCAGTAAATTGCTCTCTTCCCCCTCCCTGAGCACTGTGGCATTTCAGACTTGTGGAAACACTTTATTTTGAGATAAGAGTGCTGGTGCCACTGTCCAAGAACAATAAGGATGATTCGAGATCTCAGAGCCTGATCTGATTCCTGTATAAACAGGCCATAGGCCTTTTTTCAATTAAATGCCATTTCGAGGCCAATAGATAGGCTGGAACCAAGGCACAGTTCTGGAAAGAAAAGGGGAAAAAAAGACAGGCACAGAGAAAAATGTGCAAACAACACACTCCAGGGCAGTGCCAAAACCCTGCCCCACCACCTTTGCCTCTCACTGTGGAGAGAAAAATGTCCAAAACCCACCAAATTTGGGTGCATTTTACCAGCAGAGGAAAGACTTTGCAGCTCAGCAGGCAGGAGGGAGATGTCTTATCCCATCTCCACTCACTGTGACAGAGGACAAAGATGCTCAAAGGCATCCCATGCCTGGGATTGTCCAAGTTCCTGGCCCCTGAGTGTTGCTGAGGGCAATTTGGGATTTGGTGCAAAGCTGGAGGTGCCTTTTCCCAGGTGGTTTTGGGGAGTTACACCCCAAGTGGAGCTTGTCCAACCTGGCTTGGTTGGGGTTTCACCACCTGGGTATTTCCTGACTCAGGTAATCCCATCCCACTTCCAAACCCCACTGAGCAAGAAACTGGAGAAAATCAACCTTTTCTGCCCACTCCTTGGATAACTTGAGATCCAGGTTAGTAATCCTTGCCACTCCCCCCCAAAAAAGGGATATTCAGGAAAAACAACCCAAGTAAAGTCCCTGAAATGAGAAGCTCTGAAAGAGAAACGGCAACACCACCAGCTTGATTTATATATTTAATTTTTAATTAAAAAATAAAGGTTATCTTAATACATCTCTTGCAGCCTTTGGGCAAAATGTCCCCTGAACAAGACTTTAGGAAACATGATGCACGTCTAGTCTTGGCACACAGCTTAAACAAACGCCGGCTTTCCCAAATCCATCATCCTCCCCGACCCCTGAAAACATCTCAAAGTTCATTTTTTCTTTTAAAAAAAAAAAAACCTACAAAAATTAACAGTGGGCCCAAAGCAAAAATCCCAGCTCCAAGCATCCCAAAGCTTTTGGAGCAGACTCCAATCCAAACTCTCACAACTTTCCAAGGTCAGTCCTGGATCGCTGCAAATCCACAGCACCCAAACACAACCCAGGGAGATGCAACTGGAATCCTGTCCTGGGAATGGATGTCCCTTTGGAGCTTTGAGGGCACCAAACACAACCCAGGGAGATGCAACTGGAATCCTGTCCTGGGAATGGATGTCCCTTTGGAGCTTTGAGGGCACCAAACACAACCCAGGGAGGTGCAGCTGGAATCCTGTCCTGGGAAGGGATGTCCCTTTGGAGCTTTGAGGGCACCAAACACAACCCAGGGAGATGCAGCTGGAATCCTGTCCCAGGGATGGAGTCCCTTTGGAGCTTTGAGGGCACCAAACACAACCCAGGGAGGTGCAGCTGGAATGCTGTCCTGGGAAGGGATGTCCCTTTGAGGGCACCAAACACAACCCAGGGAGATGCAACTGGAATCCTGTCCCGGGAAGGGATGTCCCTTTGGAGCTTTGAGCTGACACTGGGCCAGAGCAAACCTGGGGGGCTGAGCCCCTTCTGCAGGGTTTTTAAGTTGGGCTTAACCCCAAGAGAGATAAGTGCTGGTTCCAGGAGGGAATGGAGCTCCCATTCCTCATCCCTGATCCAAGAGCAGCCCAAGCTCTTTGTCCATTGGCACAAACCCTCTCCTTTCCAGGGCAAGGAGAAAGCCAAGAGAACATCCCCCAGCACAGCCACACCACCCTCTCTGCCTCCCTCCCTCCCTGGGGGCTCCAGGGGTGCTTTTCCCTGGAATCTCCTTCAGGCCCCCATCCCAGGGCTCTCTCCAGAGGGACAGGTTGGCCCCATTCCCATGGGATGTCCCTGCCCCACCTGGCCCACGATGGCTGATTCCCAAAGGCACAAAGTGACCAATCTTTAGACTTATGCACAAGGTCTACATATATATATATATATATATATTTATATATATATGTACACACCCCCCTTTACATACATATTTAAATATATATATACATATATATATTTACTTTTGGTTTTTCTCTTTTTTTGCTTCTCTTTTTCCCTCCTCTCTCTCTCCCTTTTAACTCAGAGGTGTGGTCTCCTCTGAGGAGGGCTCTGATATATGTTCTGGAGACTTCTCTGTCTCCACAGAGACTTCTTGTGGCTTCTCCTCTGCCAGCTTGGGCTCCTCAGGGCTTTGGGATGCCTCCAGCTCCTGCCTCTGGGCCTGGCTGTTCATCTTCTCCTCTGCCTCGATCTCCTCCGAGGTGGGGATGGAGTTTTTCTTTGGGCGGCCCTTGGGCTTTGTTGGGGCTTCTTGTCCCCCCTTCAGCACCTGGAGCAAAGAGAGGAACCCTCAGGATCAGCCTGAGCTCCATCCTGGTCCTCTGTGTGAGTCCCTCTCCATCACACCATCCCTCCATCACAGCAACAAGAGACTCTTCCAGGCAAAGTTCTGTGTCCAAGCTGGTCCCAAATTTGTTTGGAGCAGCAGAACTGCCCCTTGCATTCCAAGGAAGAGCCTGGAACTGCATGTCCTCACCCAGGTCAGCATCCCACCAGGATTTATTGGATGGGTGTCCTGGATAAAAAGGATTTTAAGGGGGAAAGGGCCATGGAGCTGAGGATGGGTGGAAGAGGTGAAAGAAGAGGTGAAAGGAAGAGGTGAAAGGCAAGAATTCATGGTATCAGCCCCCCAACCTGCACTGCTTCCCACACAGCAACACAGCCTGGTCTGTCTGTGCCCAAACCCAATCCCACAAGCACTGGGATCACATCAGTGCCAAAAATTCAGGAGATATTTTGGTTTTCCCTTTGTTCTGATCACATTTCTTCCACCCCTTGGCCTTGTACCCTCCCTACTGCCTGGGATCCCCCCGAGGGCACCACACAGGATGGATGCTTTAAACAAAGAGAACATCTCCAAGAAAGATGATCAAGAATAACCCAAAATTTGGGATGACCAGACTCCAGCTGCTGCCATGGTGCCTCCACACCTGTCCTCTTGCCCCTGGTTTTTAAGGAGCAGGAGGAATGCCAAGGATCCACTCACCATTTTCTTCCACTTCATCCTCCGGTTCTGGTACCACGTCTTCACCTGGAGCTGGGTCAGCCCCAAGGACTGGGCTAAGTCAAGCCTGGGGGACAAAACACACACTGGAATGAGTTTACAGAGGGCAAGAAGAGCTCAGATGCCAGTCCAGCACTGCAAGAGCATTCAACAATGTCCCTCTGACCTGATGTTTTGAGAACAGTCCCACAAAAGTGGTCAATACCATGAATTTGGGATGTAAAGACAGGGGCTCTTATGGAAAAACCAGGAATATTTAGGAGTTTTCAGGCTCTCTGTTCTCTTTCTCCTCCTGGAAGTCTCAGGGTGTGCCTGCCCTCTCAGAAACACAAACCTGCTGCCCTCCAGGTGCTGACACTGCACGTTTGTCCATGAATTAGGGACATCACATCCCAGAAAAACAGGAACAGACACCAGCAGCAGCCTGCCTTTGCCACTCTGTGCATCACATTTCTTCTTCACCACCTATATCACAGAGATCAGAATCCTTTCCCATTCCTAATGGAGTGGGAGGCCCTCTAAATCTCCTAATTTCATGTGCATTCTGCCCTTGTAGGCAATTTAGGCTTATAAGGGAATTTATTAGTTGGGTGTTGAGCTCAAGGGTACGTGTGGCAGACAGCCCATAATCCTGATTCATCCCCCACAAAGCTCCAAGCCAGGCAAGCTCATGTGAAGCCATTCATTAGTTCTATATTAAACCCCAGGAGAGGAGGCAAAGGCAGCTCAGAGTGACCCCTGCTCCTTCCCCCCAAATGTGGCAGTTTTGTGATGGGATTGCACAGGGAATGGGGCTGGGAATGCTCGGTGTGCCAGGGAAGTGCCCCGTGGAGCCACCCCAGTGCTGCAGGTGGGACAGCTCCAAAAAACCACATTCCAAAGGGTTCTGGATTCTGCCCCTTGGCAAATGTTTCCTTCCCTCTGGAGGGGGGAACACATAATAAATGTCTGCTTTCAGCTGGGCTCCTGGGCCAAGCAGGCTCATATTTGTACATTCCCCACGTCAGAAATGTCAGAAATGTTATTCCTGCTTCTCCCCAGCTCTGGAATCACTCTGGACCTGCAGGTTGGTTGTGCCACCTCGTAATGTCTGTACCCCCTTGGCTGAAGATGCCAACGCTGTTATTTAAGGGCAGAATGTGGCAGAGTCATTGCCTCCCTCACCACTAATAAACCAGGTGCCCTCCCAGGGGTCCAACCTTCTCTCCAGGCCCAAAGCTGCAGGAGAGAACACCCAGCACAACCCAGTGCCAGGAGCTTGGCCAACTCTTTGACTTGTGCCACCTCTTGCCACACACCTGTGTCACCAGCACTGCCTGGCAACCCGGGCACACAAACAGGGGCAGTGGCACCTGGGCACCACTTGCTCATCAGCCCCAAAAGGGGACAAAGCCAATGAACAGTCACATGATAATGTTAATTAACAGCCTCGAGGGCTTCAGCAAGTGTGACCCAGCTGGTGATGTGAAGCTGTGAGGGGTCAGAGCAGTAAGAACCCTGAAACTCCGTGAGACAGGATGGTCATGGCCAGGAAATGTGGGCTTGCTGTGGCCCTGGACTTTGGGGACAGGCAGCAGAGGATGCCACCTTCAAAACCAAGTTCCATTTCCATCAAGGGCTGGGGAACCTCTCAAACCCTCTCTGGGTTTTTTAAGCTACACAGGAATTGGGTGGGTGTTTTCCCCAGAATTCAGATTTGCAGAGTAGGATTGAAAACCTCTAAAAAAGCCAAAGCCTCTCTTAGTCTGGTTTGCCCTTGTGGCACCAGGGAGTCCCCAAGAACTTCCCTTTTCCCTCCAAGGACAAGGAACCTGCTTGTGCCTTTGGAGGCAGAAATCCACTCCAGGCATCCCTGGCTGTGTTTTCCAAGGACAAGGAACCTGCCTGTGCCTTTGGAGGCTGCAGGTCAAACTGAGGGCTGTCCACCTTTGGGTGACCTGGGGGAATCTGCACCATGAAAGGGGAGACCTTGGAGGGTTGAGGTCGTTGTGCTTCAAGTTTTATCAAAATCTCAGCGACTCCAGGGTGGGTTTGTTCTCCTTTGGTGCCATCCCATGGAGCTGCAGAGGGTTTGGCCAAGGCTCTCAGCACAGGCTGGGGTGGTTGGGGTGCCTGTGCAGGGCCAGGGGTTGGACTGGATGGTCCTGTGGGTCCCTTCCAGCTCAGGTTCTTCCATGATTTTATGATCTGCCCATGGCCTTGGCCACTGCAGAGCCATCCCCATGGATCCAGCAGGCAGCACCCACCTATATCACAGACCAAGCATCCCTCCTGCTCATCCCTGCCCTGCTGCCAGCACCTGACCTACCTGTCTGGGGTGGAGAGATACTTCTGCTTCTGGAACTTCTTCTCCAGCCCCATGAGCTGGATCTCGGTGAAGATGGTCCTACTGCGGCGCGGCTTCTTCACCCTGGGCGTGGGCTGCTCTGCCTCCGACTCGCTGCTGCCAGGAGCCTCGCTGTTGGGGTGCTCTGAGCCTGGGGAAGGCTGTGCTGGCAGTGCCCGGGGGCTGGTGCCAGCTGGGAGCAGGTGGGGCACCACGGAGGGCTGCCTGGTGATGACGGAGATGAGGGGGTATGCCCGCAGAGAGGGCGAGCCTGGCAGGGAGGAAAGGAGAGGGGAGGAAGGTGAGTTCAGCAGCAAGGTGTCCTTGGGGACAGCAGGGAGGTGGGCATTGCTCTGCTGGCCCTGCCAAACCCCAGGAGATGAGGGCTTGGAAGGGTCAGAAGGTCCAGCCCATAGCCCTGCAAAGGAGCAGCCCCAAAGGACCACAAGCAGGTCCGTTCCCCTCTCTGGACCTGTTCCTTCCCAGGTGGATGGATTCCTGTGTCACCTGCTCTAGGTCACCCTGCCCTGCCTGGACTGGGTGGTCTCCAGAGGTCCCTTGTCCCAAACTGCACGGCTTTCCTTGGGCTGGGAGTCTTGCTGTGCATTTCCCTGGCCCAGGGGAAGGAAGAGCTGCCTTTCCACTGGCTGGTGTTTCTCTTTTCAGGAGACACACCACTGAAGTCATGCCTAATTAAGAGGTCAAACTCCATCAGAGGTTGGAATCTGTCCCCATGGACACCTGGACAGGGCTCACTTGAGACAGTCACCTCCTCTCCCCTTCCAGCCACGAGACAACAGAGCTCAAGTCACAACTCACCCCCTGCATCACAAGAGTCACACCTTCATCCTCCACTCTCCACACTGACCCCACCAACCATATGGATATATCCCAAGTGTCCTTCACTCACTCTTAACTCCACATCCTACAGCAAGCAGCTGATCCCAGCCCTACAACCAAACCAGTTCTGCTCCAATCCTTTCAGGTCAGGGCCGTTCTGGGATGACAAATCCAAACATTCCCAAGCACTGGAGGAAGTTCTGATTCACACCAGGCCACCTGATTTCCAGCTGTAGCAGATCCCTGCTCAGCCTTAGCCCCAGGAAATCAAATGTTCCTTTCAAATCCGGGCAGGGAAACGGGGCCACGTATGGGAAACTGTCAGATCCACAGCCTTGCAACCAACCTGCAGAGTCTTGGGCAAGCCACTTTCCTGCCCTCATTTGCCAGATGGAAATGATCCTCCTCACCTCCTTCCCTGGTGGTAAAACATGGATTAAAGCTGAAGGTACATAAAGCATTGGGAGATCTTGAGATAAATGGTGCTGTGGAAAGGAACGAATTACCCCAGCGGGGCTGGTTGGGAAACCCTCCCCATGAATCACCACCAAGGAGAAGAATGAGCTGCAGAGCTCAGGGAGTCTCTTGTGGTGAGTAACTCCTCGCTGGGGAGGAGAGGAGTTGCCAGCCTGGCCTGCTGGTGACCTGTATTCCTTACCCTCCTGCTCCAGTGAAGGGTTGTGATCCCAAACTCCAGGTCCCAGGAGGGCTGTGGTGCTCAGGGAACACCAAAGAACCTCCACAGCCACTGCAAGCTGTGCAAAATCCAGCCCCTCCCAAAGAAAGTTTGGGAAAGTATTGCCCAAACCCTGTGGATCCCAACAGACTGGGGTGTAGGCACGACTGGAACTACAGACCGGGGCTTGGGAACACTGGGACTTGGGTCTTGCTTTCTCCTGACACCTCTCCAATGCTGAAAATAAAAAGATTTCCATTAAACTGAAAGTCTTCCACTTAGACCCCAAAGGAAGTACTCAAGAGGTGAGATGAGAACTGCCCAGCCAACCTTGAGCTTGTGTAGAGCTTCATCTACCTTTCCTTTCCGTGGATCTGTGCTGATCTACAGCCTTGCTGAGTAACCTGGCAGGAACTGCCTCGATTTACAACTTCTGTGGCTATTCAAAGACCATAAATTAGGACAGAGCTCACTGTCCTTTGCTTTACATGACAAATTCTGTGCTCTCTGAGAGTTCTGCACCCTGTGATACCAGGGGATAACAAAAACACACCAACCCCCCAAAGGAACAGCCCAATTCCCCTCTTGCAGCCAAATATTCCAAGAAGAACCAGCCCCTCTTCCCTCCTCAAAGGGCTCCTCATTGCCAGAGTCCTCTGCAGGAGCTCTGGGGCCACCTCCACCACCAGAGGTGTTCCTGGGGCTGCCAAGGGTCTCCACCTGGGATGAGATCCTGCCCTTGTTCACTGAAACTCTGAGAGAAGAGGCTTCACAGCCCTCAGTCCCCTCTGCTCCCACTGTTTTGGGCTCCTGGTTGAACCTGTCCATCACAGAGCTCCTCTGAGCCTTCTCCCACAGCTTCATCCCCACTCCTGGCCTTGCTCCTGGGGGCTTCTGGCACTGGTTCATTGATACCCTTGTATTCCCATATATTTCCAGCAGGGCTCTCCAGGATTGCTAAGGGGTAATAAATCACCCGGGCTCAGAATACCCTGCAAGGCTCCAAGTGACTGAAACCTCCGGGTTTTGACAAGGAACCCTCTTCAAAAGCCATTTGATATCAGAGCAGTCAGGGCTATCTGCTTTCCTGCATGGCACTGCAGCCTGGAGTGAGGAGAGTTGCAATGGCCCCAGAGTTCAGAACCTGCCTTCACCAAAGAGAAAAGCCTCTCCAGGCTGTTTTATTGACAATCCATGGGATCAGCATGAAATAAAAGCCCTGCTTTGCTCCTTCCCAGCTCAGCAGCCTGTTTTTGCAGCCTTAGAGAAGCAGATGACAGCAGGCTTGTCCCAGCCCATGTTCCCAAGTGTTGAGCACCTGAAGGAGGGGATCCATTTCCCCAGAAGATCCAGCAGCTGTGCCCTGGCCAAACACTCAGCAAGGCTCAGCACAGGATTATTTTTGGGGCCCACGTCACGACACCAATTTATTTACGGCCCCTTCTGCAACCTCTGTGCACGTCATGGTCCTGCAACTGCTGGGCTGCTTCGAGCTCCAGGTGGGGGACAGGACTGGTTTGTCCTCCGTGCTCCTAAGAGAAGCCTTTGCTCATGGTTTGACACCACCAGTTGTGCCAGTGCTCTTGGAAACCAGTGTAAATAATGAAATCACCCGCTGGGGTTGAGCCCAGCTGAGCCAGGCTCAGCTTTCTGCCCTCAGCCTGAGTTGGGACAGGGGACAGGGGGCAGGGAGCAAAGGGGACATCTAGAGAGAGATGGGGGATGAGGCTGCAGATGTTTCCTTGGGGGCAAAGATGCAGCTCAGAAAGGGGGCAATGCTTTAGCAGGCACAACAAACCAGAACCAGCCGAGCTCTGCTTTACCCCAGCCAGATTTTGGAGCCCAAAATAAAAAGTCCAAGTTCAGTGCCCTGCTCTGGATCCACTTATCCCAGGGTTCAGGGGAGCTGAAGCTGAGCCAGCCCATTGTCTCCATGGCCATGAGTCCCCTCAAACCATCCGTACAGTTCTCACCCTGAGAAAGCCTTGCCTTCCAAACACGGTGAAATCTGAGGCTTCATCTCCTAAACTTCCCATCCCCCGGAGTTCAAAGGCATTTCCAGACTGCCACGGTGGAGGAACGGAGTAATTTCCTAATCTTCAACAAATTAAAGGCTGGCAAGCAGCTGGTGTCTGCTCAGCACTGTTGGGACACGCTCTGTCTCCTGGGATGGGATGGATGGAAGTGAAAAGCTCCTTCCTCTCCAACCCTGCCTTTCCCAGCAGTTCCAGCTGCTGGAGTTTCCCTGGGTCCTCACCTGCAGGGCTGCCTGAGCACCTTTCCCAATCCCAACCCATGGGAGCCAAAAAACTTCCCACAACAGCCAGAAAAGGAGGAAATTGCTGCCCCAGAAACACACCCCATGTGGTTTATTGTCTCCTTCAAACACTACCAAGAGCCCCCCAGTGCACCAGCAGAGCCACCAGTGGTTTGGGACTCAGACTCTTCACAGGGACAGTGGCCTCAGACAGAAAAAAATCCCAATTTTATCTGTTGGAATGGTCCTGGGGTAGCCTTGCTGCTAAATGGTTGGGAAATATTGGTGTGATCCATCCTTCACTCACTCAGGGAGTGCTGCCTCCACAACAGAGTGTTTCCTGCAGTTCTTTTTTAAGGAGCTGAATAATCCGAGTTTCAAGCAGCAAGAAGGCCCTTGTCCATCCCATCAGGTTAACATCTGGCCACTCTGCTGCTAAAAGCAACCAAGAGCTAAAAATAAAAAGGACATTGGATCTGCAGAGTGTTTTCTATGATCTCAAAGCATTTTGCTTTGCTATTTAAATGTATCTGTGTTGGCAGGCACTGCACAGTGAATAAGAGATCTGCTCCAGGCACTGACCACAGCACCTTGAAATGAATTGACTCCCTCAAACCACGCAGGTCTGGGAGAACCTTGAACTCCTGTTTCCTAGTTATATGTAAAGTATTTGTCCTATAAATCTATTGTGATTTAATCTGTCCAAAGATGGTTTTTTTCCTCCTTGTTTTGTTTTTCAGGTGTTAGACCAAAGTGACCAACCTGATCCACCTCCTCAAATTTCTTCTGACCACTAGACATGACACAGTGTGTGTGTCACCACCACTACACCAAATCACCTTGCAAACGTTTTAATTAAAAATAAATACTTCAAACAATGCTTTCCCCCTTCTTTTCCCCTCCCTCCTCCTCCTCCCTGGCTGACTTTCAAGCCCAGCAGACACAGACTGAAGGGAAGGGAAAAGGGAAAGCACTAATTAGTTGCACTGTTTGACTGCTGGCCATGGCAGAACAGTTTTCCTCCCAGGCAAACTCAGCTAATGCTGTTTTAGAAAGAAAGGAAGCAAAAGGAAGGAAAGATTTATGGATCAGCTCCTCTTGGCAGGTCAGCCCTGCTCGGAGGCAGAATGAGATCTCAGTCAGAACGGGCTGCTCTGAAAGGTAAATAAGAAAAGAAAATGAACTTACGACTCAGGAAGGTCTATAAATCCATCATCTCCTGAGTGTCAAAACAAAAGGGAACCGAGAAGGAGTCGAGTTCATTTAGCAAAGAGCTGCATTTTGCTGCAGGAGCAGCAGCTCCTGCCAGGGAGGAGCAAGCCCTGAGTGGAGCAAAGGAAGCAAAAGAAGCAAGGAAATGTTGAGAAGGAGCTGAACCACCCACTGTTTGTTCAGTGGGGAGTGCCTGACATGGCCTGTTCCCACCACAGAGCCCCAAAAGCTGGGATTTTCCAGTCGGGCCATTCCCATGGATCAGAGCCAGAGCTGAGCAGGGACCTGGGACAATCCAGAAACCCTTTGTAGCCACCAGGTCACACACTGATTGTCTTCTCATTCTCTCTAGTCTTACTGTAAGACAACCCTCAGATACCCTTTTACACCTCTGACACCTCTTTGAATATTGCAATAGCTGGAAAACCTGCAGGAGATCCTCAGAGCTTTTACAGGTGCCGTTTCTCAGCTCTATAATCAGATTTTTCTGTCATTATTACATATTAAAGAGGAATCCTGGAGCTGGGAGTGCTTGAAAATGCTCTTTATTGCCATTCTTCTGCAGCACTCAGAGCTCAGTCTGTGAGAGTTAACCCTGTTTAGGGAGAGGAGAATTGTCTTTGGGTTTGTTTTTCTGCTTGTTCTCCTTTTTCTTTGGTTACACGTGAAAACCAGTTTGTTCTAAGCAGGAGCCAAAGTCTCTGCACAGGAGCAGAGGTGAAGGGCACTTCTGGAACATTCTGAAAGCCTCCAAAAATAGTCTTGAGGCTCAGCCCAAATGCCCCGAGACCAAATTTCCATGGGAATGGTGTCACGGAGGCTGCAGGAAGGCAGAACACTCAAGCCTGAGATCTTAAGTGCAGAGCTGGAACACGAACAGACACTGCTGGGGCCCCAAAATAGCATCAGAGAGGTTCCTTGGAGGGAAGTTCAAGTGCTCCCCCACCAAGGACTGCAGGTACAGCTCACACCATGTTCCATTTTCACTGTTAGTCCGACAAGGGCCATGAGTCTTGCAAAAATTAAAAAATTAAATATTCCTCCCTTCTTCTCACTGGGGAGGACTCCAGACCCAACTGGTGGCCATGGCAAAACACCCACGAGCTTCAGTGGGACCAGGATTCCACCCACTGAAGGGAAACAGAAAATAAGGGGGAAAAAAGCTAATTAGTGCAGCTAATTTTAGCCCAGCCTTCAGACCGAAGGCCGGTTCTTCAGGACCTACACCACGTGTGAGTGGCAGGAAGAAGTGACATCTGATCCAATGGCAAGTTGTGACATCACCTTCTCAGGTGGGGGGAAATTTGGGCTCATCCAGGGGTCCTGTTTTACATCCCCTGGGAGAACAGCCCCTTTTCTGCTCTCTGAGCTCCACGAGGGAGAGGGTTTCCAGCTGAACCTGGTGCAAACACGAGCACTGATGTCTGTAAATGTTAAATTAGGGTGTCCCAGGGTGCAGGTTCCAGCCCAATTTCAAAGCCACGAGTGAAATTCCTCAGGCCTCGGAGCTGTGAGATCCAGGATTTCCTTTCCCAGCCTGTCCCCATTAGCAGTTTATCAACCCCACGTTTCTGTACAACTTCCACATAATGACAGTAATTAATAAGTTTGCAGGATGAGAGGCGTGCGTGCCTCGGGCCTCCACAAAAACCAACCAGAGAGACAATTACCCTCACTTAATTAGGACATTTGATCTCCGTATTGGGGTTTTTTACACACGGTAATTGGCCTTGAATAACTAAGGAGCCCCAGACCCAACCTGAATGAGACCCAGGGGGAGGTGTGGGACACCCTGCCTGGTTGTGGGGCAATTATCCACCTAAAAACCACATCCCACAGCTCACCCCCAGCACCAGTGGCTCCAGGGGTGGCACCAGGGCATCCCTGGCATGGTGGTGGCCATTCTGACAAGCTGCCTTTACCCAGTGCCAAGGGAGAGGCAGGAGATGGGAATGCACCTGGCAGTGGGAACATCAGTCCTGGGGCTGTCACTGTGCCGTGGGTGTCCCAGCAAAGCCCAGTTTGCCCCCAGTTTGTGGAGGGACACAGCCAGCACCACCTGGGTGCCCTCCTTGCACACAGCAGCCTTTCTTCCAGGCTGCCTGTCAAGCTGGGGAGTGTGCCAGCACCTTGTCAGGTCCTCAGTGGAGGGGAAAATTTATATCTAAAGGAGATTTATTTTGTTTTAAAGAAGCATTTAAAGAATCTATTTGGCCAGCACTCAAGAAACCCTTTGCAGCAAGCGTGGCTTCATCAGTGGAGAATGAATCAGAGCACACAGAGCTCCTTTATTCTGAATTATTCTGCTTCAAGAACCCAAATGACAACCTGCCTTTAGGGCGGGAGCCCCCCTTGACTCAAATCCACACCCTGCAGCCAAACTGAGGGGTCCTGCTCTTGCTCTGAGCTCCACAGAAGGGATTCTGTCTGGGATTCCTCAACTCATGATTCCTGTAGGATTTCCTACTCAGTGGGAGGGGAAAACTGAACCCAAGCAGACCTGCCCTAAGATCTCCTGGTAGGATAAATGGGCCCAAGGCCATCAGAGCTGGAAGCACCTCCCCAGGGATGGTGGGTTTGGAAGTGAAGGTCCATTCCAGACCCTCCCCGCTGCACTCCAAGGGAGTTCCAAGAGCAGGTCACACCAATCCCAGGGAAATAAACCCCAGCAGAAGCCCAGGAGTGCCAGGACAGGGCAATTCCTGGGATGGTCACTGGCCCATGGACCACATCTATCCCAAGGGACACTTGGGCTCCATTAACCATCACCTTGGAGCTCTTCCCTTTGAACTGAGCTCTGTTGAGCACTTCAGCCAAGTGTCCCCTGTTCCCAAGGGTCAGGCTCAGCTCCAGAGCTCCTCAGCCCTTGCACTTGGATTTAAAAAGAGGAGCTGCCAAAGGATGACAGAGGGAACAGCTCTAAGGGGTTGATTTACAGGGTGCCTGCTCTGGGCTGTTGGGCTGGAGGAGGAACACGGTGCTGAGATGACACAACTCTCAGCTCAGGTTGCAACAGGTTTCTGTCTCTCCTGCTGACAGACATGGCCAGACATCAGGGGACACCAGGGAATGATGCAGGAGGCCAAATGCAGCCCTCTGTCCAGATGGTGTCACTGGTCAGGGAGCTGGACTTGGACTTGGCTGGAGAAACAGCTCATCGGATCCCAGAGGGGGGGATTAGTGGAAGGGTAAATCCTGTTCTGGGTTTTCCAGGGCTCCCTGAGCATCCCTCCCTGGCCCCTGCCCAAGCTCTGGGTCTATCTGCACTCTGGGCTCACACATTGTGGCCACTCTTACACCCTCACACATCCAATAAAGAAATCTGCCTTCTCTCAGGGTTTCACCGCGTCTCTCCCAGTTCAAAGGCACGAATCAGTCAGCGCCTCGTTTCCTGCTCGGTTAATTATTATCACAACATCCCCAAGCCAACAGCAGCCTGGCCCAGCTGACTGGCCCTGCACACAAAAGCCCTCTTCAGGTCCCTCCAGCCCACCCTTGTGTGAGCTCCATAAATAAGAGCTGGCCAGAACCACCAGCCTTCCGACACACTGCGAGCGACACGTGGGAAGGAAGAGAGTGCCATTGTTCCTCAGCACCACACCGGGCAAATTTGGCCTGATGGATCCTTTGGAAAAGGCTTTTTTCTCCTTAGGAGAATAGATCAGTGTTTAAACCATACAGACATCCCCCTCTTTCCCTCCTGGCTGGAATGAAAGGGGGGTTCAGCAAGCACCATTAACCTGAAAGGGACCTGCCACGTCTTGGCAAAGCCTCTGCCTCTTATAACAGTGGCTTATCATCTCAAGAGTTGCTTTATTAATAATCTTGCCCCCATCAGGACACATTTAGCAGAGACATTGGCCTCTCTGGGCTGCGTGTATGATTCTTTGATCTTGCATCTGCCCTGCCAGAGAGAAAACTCATCTCTGTTTCCTCTGGGGCCAAAAATAAACCCTGTGGACGACTCGGCCGAGCAGCTGCACAAACAATGCAATTTAGAGGGATGCAAATGATACACGAGCAGGTTTTGTTCACAGCCTGCCTGCCCTTTGTGGCTGCCAATTAGATCAGTGATCTTAACCCAGGAGGGAGGAGGGACACGCAGAGGGGACAAAGCTGGGCAGAATGCACAGCCCCCAGTCATCCCAGGAAGCTGCAGCCCCATCAGCAGAGTCCAGAGCACCTTGGCAGAGCATTTCCTCCCAACCTGATCTCTGTGGTTGAATAAGCTGACAAAGATTATTCCCCAGCTTCCCCCAGAGCAGGGCATGGCTATTTTTATTCCCTTCACATCAAGTAACAGCACACCCCTGTGAGCCCCTGGATTCAACCTTAACCCGGCAAGGACAGCGAAGCTTTCACTTTTTGGGTGGGTGGAGGCAAAAATGACAGATGAATTCCCAGTTTGTGGAAACTTTTCGCTCCCAGCAATTCCACAACATAAAAACCAGTGCTGGCAACTCCAGTCCCAAAGCACCTCTTTGACCTCAGGTCTATTTATATTCTATAAAGTCAGTCATGGGTTGGAGGTGCTGCAAGAACCCTCAGTGGTGGCTTCACCTCCATCTCTTCCTATTCCATATGGACACGGGGAGGAGGTGGATTCTCCCAGAGAAGTTGTGGCTGCCCCATCCCTGGGAGTGTCCAAGGCCAGGTTGGATGGGGCTTGGAGCAACCTGGGACAGTGGAAGGTGTCCCTGCCCATGGCACTGGATGGGCTTGAAGGTCCTTTCCAACCCAAACCATCCTGGCATTCCATGATTTCTGATCTCCAAATACAAGCCCACACTCGTGTCCACAATCAGTCTGCAGGTTTGTTCTGTTCTGATAGGAAGCCAGCCAAGGAGACACTGTTCTCACATCTCCAGACAAATAAAGATTAGACTTTGGGTGGAGACAGGTCCTAATTAATCAGAAGGGGTGGAATTAAGTTTCAACAGTGCCCAAATTCTGCCAGCTCTAGCTGTGAATTAATGCCATGATGGGCAGAAATGTTAGAAGCACGAGAGTCCCCATCATCTCCAACCCAGGACTACACACCTGCCCCAGGGACGTGCTGATTTCGGGATCCAGATGGGAAACCCTCCCTTGGGGTAAGATCTGGAGGGTTTGGAGCCCCAGCTTTGGCTCTCCCCCACCAGCCCATCCTTCTCCCTGCGGTCTCCTGGCCCTGTCAGTGTGGAATGTGGCCCCACCGTGTTCCACAGGTGTGCTGGGCCTCCACAACCTCCTTGAGATGCCAATCACAGAAGTCAACAGGCAGCAAACAAAGCAGCCCTTTCTTCGCCGTGCCCGTGGGTGGCTGTGCAGCTCCCACTGGCACCACCACCAGCTCCAGGCTCCTGGGAATACTGGCACATTCCCACCAGCTTTGCCCTGTCCCAAAATGCACCAAAAGAACCAAGTTCTGCTCATTCAGTGGAGATTTTGGGGAAAGACCACCCTGGGCACTCAACCTGCCACTGCCTCAACCTTCCAGCCCAGCCAAATCCCTGAATGCCACTGGGATCCTGCTCTCCCCACATGCAGAAAGGGGGAGATGACACCTTTACCACCCCCCAGAGCACTTGGCATGGGCTGGGAGGGGCTCCAGAAGATGCTGCCCATGAACAGATTGCATGAGAACTCTCCTTTGTGCCCCAGCATTGCGAAATTCCTTAATATGCCATTAATATCTATTAATGCTAATTTGGCAGCAATGCCCAGCGTGCTGTTCTTGCTCAACCCTCAGGAACCCCCCCAGTGCCAGGCACGTGGTTTGCCAAACCAAAATAGCTCTTTTTCAACTCAATTTCTGAAAGTTCTCCCGACCCAAGAAAAATCTCCTGCCCAAGAGCAGCTGGGCCTGCCAATTTTAATGTGATGCTGCCCTAAAATAAGTCTGCAGGGACTATTTTTCTTGTGTTTCCCAAATATCACCATCCCCACACTCTTCTGGGGCACTGCTGGGATGAAACTCATCGTGGGTTTGGCATTTTAGCTGGCAGAATCTGTGCACTCCCAGGCTTTTTATTAAGCTTTGAAACAGGGGGTGTATCCCACCTGAGATATTATTGAGCTGCCCACTGAATTTTGGCAATTATTGGCATTTATTGCTCTGTGGTGAAAACCAACCAACCCTTTGCTCTGCTTTGCTCGGTGGTTTTGAAGGATTTGATGGAAATAGATTTTCTCCAATTAATTAAAAATCACTTTCCTCCTTGCTTGAAGTCATTTTACAGAAATGAAAGCCTTGATGTTGGAGGGGTGCAATGTTGGAGGCACACAGATATAAATATATAGTTTATATATACTGGTTTGTCAAAAGATGAGTCCTGTGCCTGTTCTTTGTGTTCCAACCACCACAAACACTCCCCCACCACCTCCTTTGCATGTGCAAAATGTCACAGTGGGGGAAAACTACAAAAAAAAAATCAGAAATTTATAACCTGATACAAGAATTGGCTCAAAATACCTCAAGATTTCCAATTATTTTAGTCCTTTATTAAAAAAATACAAGAAGAAAACAAATTTGAGGCATTTGAAGCGTTTGCCCCTTCAAAATTTATAAAGTTTCAGAATGTCAACACTTTCCTACTCGCTCCTGACTTGGAGGGAACAAAACAAGAATCAAAAGGAAGAGAAAAAACAGTTATTAACAAATAATTCTGAGAGTTGTCTTGGCACACATGGAAAAAAGGTATTAATGATTTTCTCCTCTCCCTGGGTCACCTTTTATTGGATTGTGGGGGATAAAACACACTCCTCCCATGACATCAACATCTCCTTTCCAGCCCTTAGGTGAGGAAGAACCTGAATAAAACCGAAGAACTGCCCAAGGAGACCCATCAGCCATCGAAGAGCTGTCCAAAGAGACCCATCATCTATCCAAGAGCTGCCCAAGGAGACCCATCAGCCATCGAAGAGCTGCCCAAGGAGACCCATCATCCATCCAAGAGCTGCCCAAGGAGACCCATCATCCATCCAAGAGCCGCCCAAGGAGACCCATCATCCATTGAAGAGCTGCCCAAGGAGACCCATCATCCATCCAAGAGCCGCCCAAGGAGACCCATCATCCATTGAAGAGCTGCCCAAGGAGACCCATCATCCATGGAAGAGCCGCCCAAGGAGACCCATCATCCATGGAAGAGCTGCCCAAGGAGACCCATCATCCATGGAAGAGCTGCCCAAGGAGACCCATCACCCATTGAAGAGCTGCCCAAGGAGACCCATCACCCATCCAAGAGCTGCCCAAGGAGACCTATCAGCCATCCAAGAGCTGCCCAAGGAGACCCATCATCCACCAGGGTGTAAAACACATTAATCACAGCCCAACCTGTGCCATCCATCCAGGCAACACCAGGGCTTACAAAACTGGGGCTGCTTTCCTAATTCCCTGAGTCTCCAGAGCCAGGGGATTAACCCTTTTAGGGCAAGGGATGGACAAACTGGTTCTGCCTAATTCCAAAATCAACGTCATGGGTTCGAAAGTTCGGCTCGAACTGGAATGTTCTGGGTTGGGGCTGAGGGAGGGAGAGCTCGGAGGGAGGAAGGCAGGGGAAGAGCCAAAAATAAACCACAGCAAGGGGAAAAATGCAGGGAAGAGTCAAAGGATGGCTCAAAAAGGGGCTGAGTGAGGTGGAACCCTTGCAGAGTAATAAAATAAAAGAAAACAGCTTGGTTGTGTTCAGAAGTCTCTTCCCTTCCACAGGCTGTGCTGGGAATAAACTGCAGGATTTCATTTGGGCTCCATTAATGCTCAGGGGAAACACACACAGGCCCCACTGCCCCTGTTACTTTGGGCTTCTTGGCATTTCTTAGCTGAGGATTTTCCTACAAATGTGTAACAAACCTCTCTTTCTCCTCTAGAAATGGGGAGGGGGAGGAATTCAGTGAGCACCCAACAGCCCCAAAGCAGTGATGGCCAAAGCTCTTCCAAGGGCTCTGCAAAGCCCCAGCCCCAGGCAGGGTGAGGGTTAGGGTGGCACCCAAGGGAGGGCTCAGCACCAAACTGGCACATTTTTGCAGGCTGATGCAATTCCTTTTCTTCTTCCACACGCGCAAACCCTCTGCTGACCTCGAGGGGGGGGCAGGAGGGAGATGGGGAGGATTTGGACATCATGTGCAGCATGAAAACCCCAAACCGTCCCTATTTGTAATGATTGGGACACTGAATGGAGGGAATTCTTGCAGAGAGAAACCAGAAAAGGGGTGTATTTGAATTTTCCCCCAGTGTACAAACTGGCCCCAGGTTTAACCAGAGGCAGAGATTTGTCAAACACTTCAATTAGGGTTGTTGTAAACTGGCTAAATATTTCCAGTGTGGGTAT
The DNA here is from genome assembly GCA_013396655.1 of Campylorhamphus procurvoides. Lineage (NCBI taxonomy): Eukaryota > Metazoa > Chordata > Aves > Passeriformes > Dendrocolaptidae > Campylorhamphus > Campylorhamphus procurvoides. Next base: position 100,588 of record WBMV01003268.1, on the reverse strand, counting down.
CAATGACTGGAGTTAAATGAGTTAAATGACCCGTGATTGGCTTTGGGAGAACAAACATTTTGAGAGGGCAAATTAAGAATCCACCACATTTTGAGTTACACTGAAGCTACACAGCAGGAATTGGAAATGAACACTGAAATTCTAGGGGGGGGGTTTCAATTAATTAACAAAGCAGCAATTCCAGCATTATTTACTCCATATATAAGGAATACTCAGTGAATATCTCATGGGTGAATGGGATTAGTTCATATATAAGGAATACTCTGAATATCTCATGGGTGAGTGGGATAAGTCCCAGAAAACCAGCAGCAAGAGGTAAAACCACAGAATATCTTGAATTAAAAGGGATCCACGTGGATCATCCCAAAAATCAGCCCCAAAACCCCACTGCAGACACGCTCAGAAATTCAGGCTCTGCCTGCTGAGAAATACTGGGAGTTTTCCCAAGGGATTTGTTTTCCTTCAATTGAAGGCACTGTGATGAATGAAAGTGTTCTGGGCACCCTCCACTGCCAGAAGGGTTTTCCAGCCCATAATTTGCTATTTTTATTTTGCAGGTGTATGGCCAGAGGTAAATACAGCAGGTAAGAGCATTTGGGCTGGCGCTGGTTTTGGAAAGAAAACACCAAATTCGAGCTCGTTGAGGAATTACTGAGTCAAACCCCTCACTCTGGGCAGTGTCTGGGAGCAAAACTCACCTTTTAAATAGCTGTCACCCCATTTAAAGGCATTTTTACAATCTGTAACTTAGTATTAAGAAGGGAAAAATAAGGCATGGATCACAGAAATCAGCTTTTCCAAGCATTTTAAAGCCACAGCCACCTGTTGCTATGGAAGTGCCTCATTTGGTGGGTTTTTTTTATACTGGCAGGGAAGAAAATGGGCAGTTTTTATTCCTGAGCTGGGAATGTGCCCTGGAAGTCTTGTATCAGTGTTTGCCATGGTTCTGTCCCCTTTTCCTGGCTAAAGCTGCTGGGTGGGTATCACTTTTCCCCTCCTCCAGAGGACAAATTGCTATTTCACAGTTGCAAGCTCGTTAGAACGTGGCAATGGAAGCTTTTAATTGATCCTGCTATTAATAGAAAGGCACGGAAAAGAGAAAAGGATGCAGCAAGAAGGGCCAAATGGCTACAAAGACAGCACAAAAGGCAAGAAATGAGGCTTTGGGGAGACTTTCATTGTAAAGGTCACAGATTTCTGATAACTCCAGGTATGGAGCAGCTTCGTTCCTGCTGGAGAACCAGTTCCTGGGCAAGGAATATTTATATTATATTTATATCCTCCTACTTCCATCACAGGCTTTATATCCACCCACTGGGTATGTATTTCCCCCTGAGGAGCCCATCCAAAATTCAGCAGCAGCCAAACTTCACTCCAAAATTATTTAGATCCCCTGCTGTCCCCGAGGTTTTCATGGGATGGCACTTGGGATGAGGAGCAAAAACCCCCCAAACAGCCAATCCCATGAGACAAACACAAGCCAGGAAAGCCCAAACCTGCAACTCAGCCTTGGCCCTGCTGGGAAAGGGAGAGGAAAATCCTGAATTTATTCAAAAACACATCAGTTGTCTTAAATGAGGCTTGTGAATCACAGTGTAAAAGATAATCTGCCTCATTTTGTGAAAGCACCACCGTGTGTGGTGGAACTTGATGGATTGGATTATTTATAATTCCATCTCCTTCTGATGCAGGTCCTTTCTTTTCCACTGATCCTCTGCAGTGGTTCAGCTGAGGCACAGATGGATCCCCATAAACATTCTAACTCAGAGATCAGCCCGTGTGAGAGTTCCAGTCATTTCTGAGCTGAGACTTACACAGGTAAGCTCCCTAAATCCTGACAATTAGATGAAACAGCCCCAGGATTTCTCCAGTCTCCTCTCAGTCATCTTTGCTGCCTCTCCTGATGCAATGTCACCCCCAGGGAGTGTTTGAGGACACCAATCTAGCCCCAGGGTCCCTTCCAGTGCCAAGCAGGGCTTGGGGGGCATCAGGCACCATCCCCAGGGGTCTCTGCCTCTCAGCCCCCCCAAAAAGGGTGTCACAAATACAACAAATCCATGGGGAGTTCAGAAATGCTTTTATTCAGTGCAACTGAAGTGCTGCACCACCTCAGAGGAACGTGCTCTCCAATGTTTACAGGGAAGGCATAATTGACTTTGAGTCACTTTGGCCCCTCTCCAGCTGCGATTTCATTGAGTTCAGTGGGAGTTGGAGCGGGCTCCGAGGCATTGGAACTAAAATAATCCATCAATTGTTCCTCCCCCACCTCACTGAGCTCCTTGCTAGCGTTTCTCACTGCTCTGTAATTTATTGCACCGAGCTGCAACCAACCCTTTTAGCTCCTGGCACCCTCAGTTTGGAGAATTCCCCCTAAAAAGCACAAAGAGCCCTGACCTGGGACCCTCCTCTGCTGTCCCTGCAGCCCCCAAAATCCCAATTCCTGCTCTGCTGAATCACCCCAGGAACAAACTGCACCCTCAGCCAAGCTGGCAAGGGGAGCCTGGGAACAAAAACCTGTTCCAAACTCAAGCAAATGTTTTTGGGGTCAAGGAGAATTAAAAAAAAACTCAAAAAAATAACACCCATTTGATTCAGACTCGTCACCATTTCATTCTCTCTGATTGTGGTTCTGTTTCAGGGGGAATTTTCATTTTTCCCATAAACACCGAGCCTTCCATTGGGAAAGGTTCCCCATGATAAAGTCCCACCAGTGCTGGTTTTACTGGGAAGGGGGCAAATTATTCTGTGCTCAAATATCCTGCTTGAGCATCACAAAATTCTGAGAGAAAAGGAGGTGATTTTATTAAGATTTCGACCCTCTGTGCTCACACAAGAGTGGTCTGGCTTTTAAAGGATCCATGTGGGCAGCTTGACATATATATATATATATATATACAGTTGTTGCTGTTGTTATTATTATTATATTGTTACATTATTATATTAATCAATAAATATTATTCAAATAGATCCATGAGGAGCCCTNATAATCCATCAATTGTTCCTCCCCCACCTCACTGAGCTCCTTGCTAGCGTTTCTCACTGCTCTGTAATTTATTGCACCGAGCTGCAACCAACCCTTTTAGCTCCTGGCACCCTCAGTTTGGAGAATTCCCCCTAAAAAGCACAAAGAGCCCTGACCTGGGACCCTCCTCTGCTGTCCCTGCAGCCCCCAAAATCCCAATTCCTGCTCTGCTGAATCACCCCAGGAACAAACTGCACCCTCAGCCAAGCTGGCAAGGGGAGCCTGGGAACAAAAACCTGTTCCAAACTCAAGCAAATGTTTTTGGGGCCAAGAAGAATTAAAAAAAACCTCCAAAGAATAACACCCATTTGATTCAGACTCATCACCATTTGATTGTCTCAATGATCGTGGTTCTGTTTCAGGGGGAATTTTCATTTTTCCCATAAACACCGAGCCTTCCATTGGGAAAGGTTCCCCATGATAAAGTCCCACCAGTGCTGGTTTTACTGGGAAGGGGGCAAATTATTCTGTGCTCAAATATCCTGCTTGAGCATCACAAAATTCTGAGAGAAAAGGAGGTGATTTTATTAAGATTTCGACCCTCTGTGCTCACACAAGAGTGGTCTGGCTTTTAAAGGATCCATGTGGGCAGCTTGACATATATATATATATATATACAGTTGTTGCTGTTATTATTATTATACTGTTACATTATTATATTAATCGATAAATATTATTCAAATAGATCCATGAGGAGCCCTGTTGGAGCCAGAAAACCAACTGCACAAATAAACCCCCCTGGCTTGTCAAAGAATTCACAAGACCTGAACACCCAAACACATTTTAAGGGTGTTGTGGCTCTGACAAAAAGATCATAAATTCATAAATTCTGCTATCACAGCTCCAAAGGGAATTGTAATTTTGGTATCTAGGAAATGATGGGGAATTGTTTGGGGAGATAGAGGATATTTTTGGGAAAGGATGGTTTTTTTAGCCTTCCCTTTAGTTATTTCAGTGGGGCTCAGCTATTGCCAAACACCTCCCAAAGTGCCCACAAGGGGCAACTGGGTGTTCTGGGCCCAGTTCTGGCCAAGAGTCAGGCAAAGGGGAAAAGGGAAAATACTGGAAAATGGAAAATATGAAGGGTTTACTGGGTTAGACAAGTGCTAACAGCACATCTCCCTGGGTTTTAAGGTATCTTTAAAATGCAGCCTTGGGAATTTCACTGAGAAAAAAGAGAAAAGGGAAAAAGGGGAAAAAGGGGAAAAAAAGAAAAAGGGGAAAAAAAAAGAAAAAGGGGGAAAAAAAAGAAAAAGGGGGNAAAAAGGAAAAATAGAAAAAGGAAAAATAGAAAGAGGAAAAATAGAAAAAGGAAAAATAGAAAAAGGAAAAATAGAAAAAGGAAAAATAGAAAAAGGAAAAGAAAATGTAGCAATATTGAAAGTAACCTCACTGCTTTGCCCAATGGCCCATAAAAAGCCAAGGGCTGTAAAGTTTCGTTTCAGCCTTTAAAAGATCATTTTTCAGTATTTTATCCCAGATCAAGCATTTCCTCTGCTCTGCTTTTCCATTCACCCCTTTTTGAGGCTCTTCCCTTGCCCAGCTGATGTGAAACCTTCTCCTTCCCTGGGCACTGCCAAGGGAGGGTTATTTTGTCACTCCCCACCAAACCAAACCCCCCTTTGTGTCTCCCCACTCCTGTTTTCCCTTGCAGGGGATGAGATTTCATGCAGGCAAACAGGCTGGCTGGGTCTACTGGGTGAGGCTGTCCCCAAAATAATAAATCATAAAATAATAATAATCCTAAAGGCATTAATCTGCCTTGCAGAGCCCCCCCAAACAGCAGCCAAAGGGAGGGCACCTTTGCCAAACCCCCACTGTTCAAACCTCACTCAGTGGAGAGAATTAACAGATATTTCTCCAAGTGACCAATTTATCATCCCCCAGCCCATTTTTATCCCCCTATGACACTTGGGGGTATTTCTGAACTATCAAAACATGCAAATTCAAGGTGGCCACCCTGGGAAACACTGAAAATTGCAGCAAATCCTGCCTTTTCTGGGTTTCAAGGAGCACCCCAAGACATCACCAGAAATGTGAGGGCACCCTCAGCACCCTCCCTGCACTGATATCATCTCTGAGCTCTCTCAGATTTATTAAAAATACTCAAATCTCACTAACACTGCATCACAAACATCACAAAGCAGCACTCTGTGTCTCTCAGGATTAATTGATTTCCCTTCTCATTTTCCTATTCCACTCTAGAATGACACAGACCTTTGGGGGCCAAACCAAATAAATGCAGGCAGTTTCCAAAATATCCTTTTCCCCCTTATATATCTGTATAAATAATTAGCATTAAAATATCCCCAGCAGTGCAGGGAGACACCAGGATTCATTTTGAGCTGCTTCCCTCCACATTTTGGGACAGAGAATTTCCAAGGGCTCCTGAGACATCACAGGCAAACATTTTAGGTCTCCTGAGCACTTTATATCAGCTTTATTTAACGAGATCAATCCAGATGATGCTCCAGATGATGAACCAGCAATGGGTGGCATCTCATTTTACCCTGCCCTCTGGAACTCCATAAAACTGCCTTCAACCTTAAAGAAAAAAGGTATTTGAGCAAAAGGAATTGTTTCCACCCCAATTTTAAATAATGTCCCACAGCAAAGTCAAGCCTTGCCCAAATCAAGGCCTTTTTGGGGTCACCCCTAAAATCTGAGCTGTTTTGAGACACCATAAATCTGTTTTCTCCCCGTGGTTTGCTAAAAAGGCTGAGAGAGGAACTAGAAACACCAAAGTTCATCCTTTATCTCCCAAGCAATGACTCCCCACGGGTTTAATCCAGAAAATACCAGGGACACAAGGAAAATTTCATCCTTCTATAAAACCAGACACAGAACTGGGAGAATTGAGGTTTGGAACAGTTCTAGACCCCCCCCAGTGCTGAGCAGCGTCTTGTCCTCCAAAAAATCCCTCCAAATAAAAACAATATCCAACCACCAAGCCAAAAATCCGAATAATAATTTCCAGAGAGCAAATAATAATCATTAGCAGAGTTCTTTAAAGGCAACTCGTGGCTCAGACCAGCAAGAAGGACGTGAACGAGAGGATAAAATGAAAGTCACTTCCACATCCCAAAATTGTGGGTATTTAAATTCCCATGGGGCAGCAGAATCCCCTGGGACACAACTCCCCTCACACAGGGCTAAATGTTTTTATATTCATTAGCTAATTGTGGGAGGTGTGTTTGTGCCCTGCAAGGTGTTCTGGTACAGCAATTAAAGGGAAACCAGCCCAGCCCTACCCGGGAAAAAAACCCTTGGCAGAAATTCCAGCGATGCTCATTAGGGTTTCAATTATAAAGCACTGGGATCCACTCAAATGAGGAGCTCTGGAATAGGGCCTGGCCCAAATGGAGACACAGCACAGATAATCCATGATTTGGGGACCAACTTTGTGAAGGAAAAACAACTTATTTTTATTCCAATCAATCATGTGGATTGATTAAAGCCCACCATCCAAAGGCAATATTGCTGGTTCTTAACACAAATTCCACAAATCCCACAAATCCCACCCTGGGTTTCATTTTTAAACTCTCCAATAAATAAGAAAAATAATTTGAAAAATAATTGCCAATTTTAACCTTGGAACGAGGCTGGCAATGCCCTTTAATTCTTTACAACTGGATTTTAAATGTGTGGCGAAAGTGAGATTATAAAAAATACAGGGGGCAAACCAGGAGTGGGTATTTTTAAATGCAAAATTGAAGGATTATATAAAGACAATTTGAAAAGTGGTTTTTAAGGGAGTCAGCTCAACCCTCAGCAATCAGCGTAACAAACCAAGCCTATTAACACTCTCATTACTTATCCAAATTAATTAGCTCTAATAGCCATAACGCAAAAAGCCAATAAAAACATAAATCCCGTGAAACCAAACAAATAGCCTTATCCCTCAGTCAGCAAAGCACCCCCTGAAAATATTCCTATTTATTTTCCTTTTCCTTTAGCTCTGAACCAGCTAAAGGTGCATTTCGTTGCACCCTTGCTGTGAGCACAGCCTTGCTCCTTTGCTCAAGAAATGCCACAAATATCAGATTTTAAGCTAATGCTGGATCCTTTTCGCAGGGAGAAGGTTTTTTTCCCAAATCAATCCTCGAGGGAGGGGTTATCCCAGGCTCTCTGCAATGGGAACCTCCCCAGTGCCACTGGTGGCTTTGCATCAGACCTCAAAAAACCCCTTTAAAACTGAACTGCCAATTCCATCTTACCTTACAGTAAAGCAAATTTCTGAGCTTTAGTCCCAGCTTACCTTACAATAAAGCAAATTTCTGAGCTTTAGTCCCAGCTTACCTTACAATAAAGCAAATTTCTGAGCTTTAGTCTCATCTTACTTTACAATAAAGCAAATTTCTGAGCTTTAGTCCCATCTTACTTTACAATAAAGCAAATTTCTGAGCTTTAGTCCCATCTTACCTTACAGTAAAACAAATTTCTGAGCTTTAGTCCCATCTTACTTTACAATAAAGCAAATTTCTGAGCTTTAGTACCAGCTTACTTTAAAGTAAAGCAAATTTCTGTGGTTTAGGTTTAGGTTAAGGCTAATTATTTTTAGAGCTTGAAGAGCCCAAGTGCTCCCTCCCTCCTGATTAACTCCAGGGGCCAAGGCAAGGCAGTGAGTTCAATGCCACGGTGTTGTATTTCGGCAGCCTTTCGGCCCCAAGGGGTTTGGGGTTTTATGTTTATTTTCCCTGTGTGTGTGTCTTGGGGTTAATTTGTCTGTTTGTTTGGTTTCATTTTATGTATAAATTTGTATTGGGTATTTTTCAAAGCTTTTCCACATTTTTGTGGGATTGTCCGTTTCTTAGTCAATCATTTCCTCTCTTTCATAATAATAAAAAATAAATAAAAAAGCCTCTAATTGTGCCTATAAACCTTAGAATCTGACAATTTGGAAGCGTGGACTTTTGTAGCAGTTTATTCTAAAAGCAAACCTCTCTCCTTATTTTGCTTCCCAAGTGCAAGTCCATAAAATTTATTCCATTAAAAGCAAGATATCCCCAACGAGCCTGAGACCTTGAGGTAAATTCATTAAAACCCCAGGCACAGAGGGAAATAAAGATTTAATTGAAGAGCAACCCCAGGAGTCTCAGCAGCTTCTCTGCTGAATCATCCCAGGGTTATTAATGATTATTTAATGGATATATATTATCCCTGCAAAGACAATGCCTGCTATACTCGACCAGAAGGAGGTGTTTAAAGTTTTTATCTCTCTTTTTGCTCTCCCATGGTGAGAGTCCAAGCAGCTGCTGGGAAGAGCCTCACACCCATCCCAAATCCCCAGGATCCCTTAGGTGACACTCAGGCCTTATATTTTGGAGCCCATTTACTCATACACGCTTCTGGACATGGATAATATTCAGGATAATATTCCTTTGGGCTGCTAAAGGGACTTTCTTAGCTAATTTCTGTACAGAAAAAGAAAAACCTCTTTCCTTCTCCTGGGCTTGAGGTCTGCAGGCGGAATCTCAGACCTTTTGGGATGGTCGTGCCTCTTTTGGCCAAGCCCTGAATTTCCCTGGGTGTGCAAGAACAAGGGATCAGCTCTGAGCAATTCCCTTCCCAGCAATATCTTGATTACCAACCAGTTCTTATATAAAAATATGCCAGTGATTAGTTAGGGGAGGGACATCACACAGAAATCCATTGGGAGAAGGAAATGTTGAGTGAGGCTCATGCTATTCGAGCAACTTCTTCCCAAAACCTGCCCATTGTGGGGCTTAATCCTGACCCAACTCCCTAATCCCTTCTGGATCTTTAATAACTCATATTTACAAATTAAATATTGAGGTTGGAGGACGATTTATGCTTGGACCAAGGATTTACTCTACTTAAACCCTTAGGAGGCCCTAACAGCAAGTTTTCTTCTTATTTATATTCAAACAATTAAAAACACCCCCCAAACCAACCCAACAAACCTAAGGCAAAGTGCAGACCGTGAGTTTTTAATTACAAATTCAAAAATGAGCTTTCCCAAGAAAGAGAAAGTGGAAAACCAGAATGCTGTAACCCTGAAATAGATAATTATTTTTCCCTGGCAATTAGTCCTTTACAGATATTTTTCAAGCGATAAGATTTTTTGAAGGATGTATTTTTAAGTTGCAGTTTCATCCTCTCCTTTCCCCCAATACATTAAGTGCCACTATTGGAAGGGTGGCCTTATGGGAAGGACAAAAAGAGGGATATTATTATTTGTTTTAATTTTTAATCTGGAATGCACTCTAGACTTGCTATTTTCACTTTTAACATGGATTTTTAAAAGCTCACACTGGACCTGTCTGCTTGGGAAATTTTATAACGCCCATAATCAAGACCAAATTACTCCCTGTGTTGCCTGTCCAGGGCAGAGCCACTTGAGTTAATTTATTTGGGGAGAGTCTGTTTGCAAAATCATTAGAATTATTTTCCAATCTTCGCTGCCAGAACCAGCCAGACTTTAGGGCAGGCAGGCTGTGCCTCTGTAGCATTTCCCCCCTCCTTTTCTGTTAGTCTGTTATGATTATTATTATTAATAATAATATTTCTGTTAATTTTTATCCTCCCACAGACGCAGCGAAGGAACCAGCGGTGGTTTCGAAGCGCACAACACACGAGGGGCCATTCCCGCTCCTGCAGAGCTCATTAACTCATTAGCATTAGCTCTGATTGCGGATTTGCGAACGCCCCGACGACTCCGACCCGGCGGAACCCAACAAATAGCAATAGTAACCAACAACCCATAGTAACCAACAACCTATAGTAATCAACAATCCATAGTAACTAACACCTTATAGTAACTAACAGCCTATAGTAACCATCAACCCACAGTAACCAACAACCCACAGTAACTAGCAACTTATAGTAACTAACAACCTATAGTAACCATCAACCCACAGTAATCAACAACCCACAGTAACCAACAACCCATAGTAACCAAAACCCATGGTAACTAACAATTTATAGTAACTAACAATTTATAGTAACTAACAACTTCTAGTAACTAACAACCTATAGTAACCATCAACCCACAGTAACCAACAACCCATAGCAACCAAAACCCATAGTAACCAAAACTCATAGTAACCAAAACCCCTAGTAACCAACAACCCACAGTAACCAAAACCTATAGTAACCAACAACCTATAGTAACTAACAACCCATAGTAACTAACTCCGGGCAGGGGACATTAACTAACCATCCCCGGCCATGGGAACACACGGGGCAGACAGAGCAGGGTTGGGATGCGAGAGCCGCGGTCCATCGAGCCGGGATGCTCTGGGGGATGCAGGACCCGCTCTGCCGAACCCCCCCTAAATTTTGGGACCCCCGTACCCCGGCGGGGTCTCTCTTACCGGCGCAGGAGTGCAGCGGCTTGGGCCGGACCAGCAGCGACGGGCACACGGAGTACAGCGAAAGTTTCTCGAAGTAGTCGCAGGTCTCCTTGGAGAGGATCTCGTCGATCATGAAGGTCTTGTAGCGCCTCCTGCCTGCCTTGGGCCGGCCGGGCGCGGCGAGCCGGGGCTGGGGCTCGGGCTGGGNGGAGCCGCGCCCGCCTCGCATGGGCGCCCGGAGCCCCGAGCGGACCCCGCGCTGTCGCTGCTGGCCCCGACGGGTCCCCGCGGGGTCCCCGCTGTCCCTCT
>WBMV01003268.1:20454-89808 GCA_013396655.1 Campylorhamphus procurvoides | reverse complement strand
TGTGTCCCCGCGGTGTCCCCTCTGCCTCCCTGCTGTGTCCCCTCTATCCCGCTGTATCCCCGCTCTGTCCCCGCGGTGTCCCCCCTCTGTCCCCTCGGTGTCCCTCTGTCTCCCAGCTGTGTCCCCGCTGTGTCCCGCTCTGTCCCCTCTGTCTCTCAGCTGGCTGCTCGCTGTGTCCCTTCCTTATCCCCTCTCTCTGTCCCCTCTGTTTCCCCTCTGTGTCCCCGCTGTCTCCCCGCTCTGTCCCCTCCTTCTTGTCCCTTGTCTCCCCGCTGTCTCCCCGCTCTGTGTCCCCTCTCTGTGTCCCCTCCGTGTCCGTGCCGCGGTGTCTCCGCGCGGTGCCTGTGCTATATAAAGGCTGCTGCGATAAGCATCTCTTGCCGTGGCTGCTCGGCCTTTTTGGGAGGCTCTGCCTGTCAATCAGCGCCGCTCCCGCTCCGCTCCGCTGTCCCCCCGCTCCGCCTCGGAGGATCCTCCGCTCCTCTCCCCTCCCTGCTCGCTATTTTAAGACACCGGGGTGTGTGGCTTGGCTTTGCCTTTTTTTTTTATTTTTATTTTTTTTATTTTTTTTTATTCTTGGGAAGTTTCCAGTTTTGGGGCTGAATTATCATTTTCTCCCTCCTTTCCCGTTCTCTAGGCTGTAATTATTTAATCAAATTAAAATGCGGCAAAGCGCCGCATCCCCGGCCCCGACAGCTTCGCCCGAGCCGCACCAAACCCATTCCCCGGCAGAGAAGCGCTGGAGGAAAAGAAAAATCCTATTTATAGGACTCATTTAGAGAGGACATTTCTCTCCGGAGCCGCGTTACTCGGTGCCCGATGCGAGATGATTTTTCGGGGTTAGTTTCCCCCCAGTCTCGGCTTGGAGTCCCTTCCTCCGAGGGTAAAGATGCCGAGGTTTCCCTGCTGGAAGTTTCCCCTCTCAGGCTGAGCTCGGAGTTTTATTTCTCGGCTCGACAGCGGGTTTAGCCCAGGATCCCCCAGCACACCCAATTTAGGGGGAATCCTCCCCCTGAAGTGGTTGCTGCAGCTTTTCCAGGACCCACAGCCGGCTCGCAGGGTTTACACGGTAAAGGGAGGCTCGTGATGGGATTTAACACCCCCAAAAATTCGTATTTGTAGGCTTCATACAAGGATTTCAGTATAATCTGCAAAAAGCCATCGGTCACCCTTCAGCTCTCTTGTTTCGGTGACCCAAAGGGCAGCAAATTCTTATTTTACTGATAGAAAACTTCATTTGTTTTTGCCGAAGGCAACAACCATCCCAAACTCTCCTCCACGATTTGAGCAACTTTCATTTTGTCAACTGCACTTTTAAAAGCCTTCGAAAAATTACAAAACTGTCTTTGAGCTCTCTTGGAAAAGCACCGTTTGTTTTTCAATTGAAAGTATCATTTGGCTTTAATTTCAGGGATATATTTGCCGAGTTGGAGAGCCCCAAAATCAAAATAAGATACTTGGATTGTCCACGCTGTCAAAACTGGAAGGCAGATGCAAAGAAATATCAGACTTTTGATATATCTGTTGAATTTCTTTTCTTAAAATTTTATTATTTAAAAAAAAACAAAATCAACACAGCACAGCAAATTATGATAAAACAAAGATAAGACTTTTTTTCTCATTAAACCACTGGAAGGACATTCCGATTTAAAATAAATTGGCTGGAAATGGTTTTATTTCTTTTTATTTTGAGAAACTGAAGCGCTCTTGGAAGCAGGAATTTCACTAGAATGCTAACAACTTGCCGGACTTCTCCCCTTCCCGACGATAGAAGTCTTTTTAAATTTGAACAGTGTATTTAATTCCTAAACAAACCATGGATATTTAAGGAGATGAACGGACTTTGTTACGAAGGTACCTTTAGGCGTACTCACCTCTTCTTTCACACACAAACCATTGAGGAGCACCTTTTCTTTGCCTTTTTCAGACACCTTTTTATTTATTGTTTTTTCCCCAACATTAACTCCAGCAATCAGTGCTTGCTGGTAATTATTGCACAGAATATTTTGGAAGGAACATCACTGATTTCCAACCCAAAAAAGCATTTTTGGTGCTCCCTCGTTGCCCGGGCAGGAGCTGCAGCCCCTCTGCCCCCACCCCAAATCCAGCCTGCATTTACTGCCCTTGCAAACCCCACAGCAGGGGAAAGTTTCCTAAATTAAGAGCAGAAATCTGGGAATCCCAGAGTATTCCAGGACTGGATCCAGAGGGAGAACAAACCATGGGCTCGCTGAACTCGCACACAAACTGAGCCCACGACAAGAGTCTCTGCTTGTCTTTAAACATTTCTGTGTCACATCTGAAGGGCTGAATGCCCCCAGATGTGGGGCTGGCACCTCTGGCCGTGCCCTCACCTGAGCCCAGGGCAAGGAGCTGCCAGGGGGCACCAGCACACACCGACACATCTCTGGAAACCTGATTTCTCTTTAGGAATGACTTTTTAAAAAGCAAAGAGCCAGAGCGACCCGGGGGTTCTGTCCTATGAAACACACGCTGGCTGTCAATCACAACGGGGCTGCTTTGGTCGGGAATAATCCGGGCTTTTGTTTCCAAAATTAATGAAGTGGCTGGAGCAGCGAACATCTGCCAGGGGGACTCAAAGCCCCAGCAGCTGTTGGGGACTCTTCCCATTCAGGGCAGGGCTTCTCCCTGAGGGTTCTGCAAGGCTTGGGAAAAGGGGGCTGGCTGGGAAGAGCAGGGCATGGATGGGAAGGGTGCAGGGCATGGATGGGAAGGGTGGGGGGCAGGAGTTTGTGTTTGGGGTCCCAGCACCTGCACAGCACCCAGACACACCCCAGCACTGCCCAGGGAATTCAGCAAGGGGCACCATCCTGAAATAGGAAATAGGGAAATAGGAACCCTGAGAGTGCCAGTGAGCACCGGGCTGTGCCTGGGCAAGGGCAGGGAGGGCTGCAAAGAGATCCTCCAGGAGGGCTGCAAAGAGATCCTCCAGGAGGGCTGCAAAGAGATCCTCCAGGAGGGCAGCCCTGCTCAGGCAGCAGAGACATGTCCTGAATAGGGATTTGTTTGAATTTTGGAGCCATTTGTGCTGCCAGGCCCTTTCTGAGCAGTGCTGGAACCCCATGGGTACTCCTGGAAAATGATTGAGCACCGCAGAGGTGACTTGTTCAGTCCCAGCACAAACATTAGCATAAGACAGTGATTAAGGCAACAGGAATTAAGCAGCTTCTGGATTGCTAAAGTTGTTGTTTAGGTAGCACCCAAGTTCCTGGCTCTGCTCAGGGCAGGGTTAGGTGGTTGTGGCTTCTTGCTTCGGTGTTTTTACATTGCCAAGCACACCAGGATCGTTTCCCTAAGGAGAGGAATTCCCTCTGGTGGGTTTTCAGCTCACTGCTTTCCACATTCAAGCAAGAATTTAAAATGCAAACCCATTTTGACAGGACAAACTGGAGTGCCAAAGCCTTAAAGTGCATTGGCTCTTGTGCTGAATTCCTTTTTCCATATCAAAAGGGCAAAGATACCTTTCCCAAGCCCCTGACATTACCATGTTTAATCACTAGAAAAGTCCCTTTTCCAGTGAAATCCAACCACCTTTGAAAGCAGATCTGCACAGACAGAACCAATCCTGCTGAACCCCAGCACTCTGATCTCCAGTGGATGCCTTTTGCAGCAGGATATTGGACTTGATACTTGACCCAGAATAGAAAAATCCAATGTGTGGCCAAAAAAAGGGGGGCACGATTCGGGCCAGTGTTTGGCTCCAGGGAATCCAGAGGCTTTGTCCTCTCAGCAGGAAAGGTCTCAGTGCATAAAAATCCCTTGGAGTAAAAGAGCTCAGCATCTGCCTCACATAAATAAAGGGAGTTTGGAGAACGTGCCCCATGCCAGAGAAAAGGGCATTGCCCAGGAAGTTTGTTTTTAAGCCTGTAGGGGTGTAAAACATCCCAGAGAGAAGGGAAACCCACCTTATGGGTGGCTGAGGAGCCCCTTAGACCCCCGTGTTCCCCTGACAGAAATGCTTTGCCAGAGAGAAACCCCTCTGAGCAGGTTCTCCTTCCCATCTCCTGAAAAAGCAGGATCCCACCACAGGATGGAGGAGAAAACAAGGTGTTTCTTGCCCCTGCCCTTCACCTTGGCCCCTTTGCAGATGGCAAGGTGATCCCTCTGGGCACCCAGGTGGGTGAGGAACAGAACCCAGGGAGCAGTGGCTGCACAAACTCCTCTGTCCCCTCCCAGCTCATTTACACAAGCAGCATCCACTCCTGCCTAAGGGACTCTGCAATACCACTGCTCCCAGCCCAGCAGTTCCACTGGAGTCTTTTTTCACCCCCCCAAAGCCTGTTTCAAATCCTCAATTCCCATCACTTCCCCTGTCCCCTTTCAATCTGTCTGCAGCCTCTTGGAGTGTCACTCTGAGCCTGATTGTCCCCCTGTTCCCTCTCACCCCACTGAGATGCTGCAGCATTTGGGGGGCCCAAACCAGCCCTGGCCCCACTGGCAGGTTTTGCCCCTGGGCTTAGGGCAGCAACACCACAAAGTAGCCCTTGTTGTGGTCAGAATAAACCAAGGTGCCAAATTGTACTGAAAGCTCAACTATCAATTGGGACACCTTTGTTTTATTTCCTGCTCTGCCCCAAGCCTTCAATCTAATCTGCTTTGCTTAGAGCCAACTTTGAATCGTCTAGAAATAGAGTGTAATGGTATTTATCATGTGAATGAGCCATTGGCCAGCCCCCAAATTAATTAAGATGCTCTGCTTTAAAGTAATAGTACAGCTAATAACCATTTTTATCAGTGCTGATAGTGGGCTCAGAACACACGAGCCATGAAGTTCATCCCACAGATTGATTGTAAAGTCCCTTAGAAGGGAGATCTGGATGTGGCTTCAGATCTATGTGGGGACAAACCAAGGCAAAGACCTCACTCACCATCATGACCTTTCCAGGCAGAGCATAATTTAAATCCCAGCATTTCCCTCCATGACCTCACGGGGCTGTGACACAGTGATATATAATACAAATAAATAAAAATCTACAAAATACACACTAAAATCCTTAGGCACCACAGTGGCTGGGTATTTTTCGAGTCCCCTCTTTGCAGGGGCACACACACCTGAGCAGCTTCTCCTTCCCCAGACTTTATTGCTCCCAAAATCCACCCAATCCCACCACTGGCACTGAAGCTGGAGTGCTTTCCGTGGGCTCCCTGAGGACATTGCTGGGCTGGGGCACCAAAAAAACAACCAACCTGGATAGAATAAATCATAAAGAATCCTGAGCCAGCCCCACTGGCAGAACAGGGGCCTTTAGGGAGATATTGATGGGGTGGCTCTGATTTTGTGGGTGTTGCAGACACACCAGGCACACCCGAGGTTGTGCCAAGGAACAGATGCCATCTTTCAGCAAGGGGGATTTGTTTCTCCAAGCTGGAGCTGGTAGGATCTGGGCTCATAAACTCGGGCTGAGGAGGTTGGGAGTGGCAACCAGGAATGCAAAGGAGCACTTGGTGTCATCCTGAGCAGTAAAACACAACGGTGGGACTTTCCTTGGCAGATTGTGCCACTCATGGCCAGACCCACTGCTGAGGGAGAGGGAAAACATCCTGGAGAACATCCCAGGAGGCAACTGTTCCTGCTGCTGTCCATGGATTTCCCATGAAAAAGTGGTTTGATTTTAAAGTTCAGCACAGGGATAATCAGTAAGAGTCTGTTGGAATGAAATCTTTTGGATCTATTGCAATGAAATCTTTTGAATGTATTGCAAGAAATCTTTTGGATCTATTGCAATGAAATCTTCATTTGTGTCTGGTGGTGAGACAAACTATGCCTGAGGGTCCCCTTAGGGCAAGCCCTGCTCCCATGCTATTTCTCCCAAATATCCATGGGACCATAAATAGTGTTTTCCCCACACATCCATTTCTCCAGTGAATTCCACACTGCTGTGACAACCCACCCTGAAGGGCAAGGAAGCACCTAACCATCCTCCTCCTCCTCCTCCCTGCAGTGCTGGCCTCCCCAGGATGCCAATGAAAACACAACGAGGACTTTAATATGGCCAAGGTAACCAAAATCTCATTGAACCCCCTTTCCTAGAGGGGCTGGAGCCAACGGTGAGGGGAAGGATCTGATCTCATGAGAAAAAGTCTCTGGAATTGAAATATCCTTCAAAAAGCACCCCCAGTTTTTGGCAGGGAAGCTTCCCAAATCTAACACTGCTTCACTCTTTAATCCCTGCTCCAGATCCACATGGGAATGCTCACTGCTCCATCCAGCTTTGCCCAAGGCCAATTATTTTTTGTCCAAGTCTTGCTAAATCTCCTCCAAGCTGGATGGTAGAGTGTTAAAAAGGAAAAAAAACAAAATATTTCCAGCTCCTCCTATAAACCAGCCAGGATGTTTTGGTGTTCTGTGAGTGATGCTTTATTCATTATTCAGAGGATTATCTCTGCTCTCTTTTTTTTTCCCTACGAGACAATTTACCTGGAAGCAGCAAAGCAAAGATCCCAACCCAACAGACCAGAAGAATGTCTCCAGTCTCCATAGAGACACCAGAAAAACAGCAGGATCATGTGAGTTGTACACAAGAAGCCTATTCATCCTGCCATGGGTGGTGTTCCAGGACGTTAAGTCATTTTGACAATCTGCCACTATCTCAGCCTGCAAGAAGCCCAGAGGGAGTTATTGATGCCATCAAGGACTGATCTTTATTAATGGTTTCTAGACAGCCTTCATCACTCTGCACCCTGCACGACCCAAATCCAAACCTGCAGAGGGATCTTTGCACAGTCACCCAAGAGGAACCATTCCCAAGAGAGCCCTGGCATTGTGTGCCCCATGGGATCCTCTCCCTAAGGGCTGCAGAGGGTCAGCAGCTGCCAGGGAGAAGCCCAGGTATCCCAGTTATCCCAGTTATCCCAGTGTGCTGGAGCAGGACTTGCTCTTCACTCAGCCAGGCACTGCTGCAGCTCTAACAGCCTGGTACTTAATTAACACAAGGACAAACGAGGAGAGACAGGGGTTCTGGGAGTCAATAAGTAACACTGCACATGAAAATTAAATGTAGAATTGCTGGGTCCCACAGGTAAGGCCAGGGCTGTCATTGCCCAGTGCTAAGGGAGGGACAGAGAGCCTGATTGTGCCTGTAAATAGATTAATTCCTTCTAAACAAGGAAAGAGCAAAACCTCAGCTACAGGGAAAAGTCCTTTTGAGAGGCCCTGGCCAAATTGACTCTTCTGAGGAGCCTTCTCCCAGCAGAGGGCTTGCTGTGTACATGGAAACCAGCCAAGAATGGCTTTGGGGCTTGAAATTCCTATTAAAAGTGCCTAACTGGGCAGCCTGTGATGCTCAGGGTCCTTCCCCAACCTGCCACTCAGTCCCATGCACTTCCCACCAGTGGAACAGCTCTGGAACCCATGACATGGCCATTCCCAGCAGGATTTGGTGCCTGCATTGCCAAAGTGGGGTGTTTTTCCTGAGCTGGGAGCAGCACCCAGCTCCAGGGGCTCAGGGGCACTCTGGGCTGCCTGCACTGCCCCAGCCCCACCAGCCACAACTGCTGGGGACACAAACCCTCAGAGCAGCCCTGCACTGGCACATGTGGCCCTGCAGAGTGACCTGCCTGCCCCAGGGCTGTGCTGGGAGCAGATCTGTCCCATCCCTGTGGGATGCTCAGCCCCAGCCAAGGCACCCATGGCACCTGCAGTCAGTGCCCCTGCCTCGCTGCCCCTTCCCAGACAGAGGTTTTTGGGATCCCCCAGCTCCAGGCAGGGACAGCCCTGACCCCAGCCCGGGGATCAGCCACACCAGCTGGTCCCCATGAGGAGCAGGGAGGAATCAGCTCTAATTCCATTGCCATGCAGTGTAATTAGGACATTCAAACACACCGAGCTGCTAAGACCCTGGTGCCAACAGTTAAGCCTGAGAGCTTTGCCTGTGTTATCAGTGCAGGGGGGGCAGCAGGACATCAAACAACCCCTACATGTGTCCAGTGTGCCCAGTCCTGTTGCATTTAAGGAGCACCTCCCAATCCCTTCCCTCACTTGTCCCATTTTCCTGCCCATGATCTCAGTTTTATGCCTGACCCTGAGCTGGTTGTCTTCTCAGCAGTCCCAATTTCCTTCCTGCTCTCTGCAGCCCCTTTCCATGGCATTCCAAAGGCTCTAATCCCTGTGCCAGGGATCTCAGGCTGGGCTCAGCTGCTCCCTGCTCAGAGGGGCAGTGTCCTTCATGCAGGGCTTGGCTCACTGCACAGACCTCATCGTGTCTGTTTGCAAACAACAATTGCTCTCATTTGTTTCCCACCTATTGCAAAGATTTCTTGGGGCAGATAAAGTTCCACTCTCCATCTTGCTGGACAGAAGAGCAGCAGAGCATCTCTAACACAGGAGATAAAGCTCTCTAAACTCCACCTGAAAGGTTCTCCCTGCTCCCTGTGTGCCACCAATCTGCCATTGATGGTCCTTTGTACTCCAGAGATTCTCCCACTTCTAACACTAATATTTTACATTTCAATTCTTCAAAGCTTTGCTCTATTATATGTACCTATTTCCTATTATTTTCTTCTTATTACTTTACCAGAGTGGAGGCAACAACTCCCTCAGCAAGTTATCAATTCCTGTTTTACTATGAAAAAAAATTCTGAGCTCTTATGGTAAAGGTATATTATTACAGACCATTCTTTATTATATTGAGCTCTTCTCCAGTTCTTAACTGCACATGAATGCTTCTTTTAGCACTGAAAGAAGAATGTTCTTAGACTTAATTTCTGAAATCTTACTAGTTCATATGACATTTTATTATCATCAGCCATGGATCTTTGTAGGCAAGGAAGCTCCTTATGAGCTTCAAAGGGTCAGGGAGCAGTCTGAGACCTTTGGGCCTTCATTCTTCTCTGTGTCCTATTCTGTGCTTTGTGTAGAAAAGAAAATTATTGTTTACCACAATTGTAGCTCTAAAGTCTAGAAGAACACTAATACAGAAGCAATAAAGTAGGTGTGTACATTAACACATGGAAGAAAAGGTTTATAGAGGGTGTCCTGTTAAGAGAGCAGAAAGAAATAATTCAGCAGGAGCGAGAGAATAAATCAGAACACATGATTTTTCATAGGAAAACATGTTTCTTTTCCACTTATTACTACTCCTGTTAGTAAAGTAATTGCAGGGAGATGTTTGCTCCTGGCTTAACAGAAACAGGAATTACTCCCTTATGTTTTGGAGTAGAATAATGTATAAAGGAGATAGAGAGCATCTCTGCTGCAATTCTTTCTGGGCAGACCTGGAGGGGTGGCTGGGTGAGAAGGGGACAATGAATGGCACGAGAGGTAGCAGGGCTTTGTGTGGCCACTGAAGGGCATGGCTTGGCAAGAAGCAGAGCTAACCATGCTGATTTGGGTAAGGGAAAGCAAGTCCCCAACCCCATGGGCATGAAGGAGCCCAGGGCAGCTGCTGGTCCATGCCAGGGGTCTCCAGCCTTGGCTTTGGGGAGCCAAAGCAGCTGGTGGAGCTGTAGGAGAGGGTGAGGTGGGCACTGAGGGCACTGGGGGGAGACATAAGAAGCCAACAGAACCCTTAGCAGGGAGGAGAGAGGGTCTGAATGCCCTGCATGGAGGTGCCTGACACCAGTCCCTGCTCTGTGCCCCCCTTCTTCGTGCTGCTGCCCCTTCCTGCATCCCCTCTGGCTGCACTTCAGCCCTCCACTCTGCCCCATCTCTCCTGTAGCTGCAGTGGGACAACACCCAGGGTCCTCCAGAACACCAGGATGGTGCACAGGATCCAGTTCAACAGAGGAGTCCTGTCCCCTTGCCTGCAATGGGGATAAGGATCTGCCTTGTGCTGCAATTGAGGCAAAGCTCGAGAATAATTACCAGCTCATTAGGTCTCTACGGTCCAAATGTTTTCTTGGTTGAATAAGTAACTGGTTAACAACAAAGATCTGCTCTGAGTTAGAGAAACAGCCTTGAAAAGAATTGATCCTTTAAGAGAAACAGCCTTGAAAAGAGTTGATCTTTTAAGCTTACAGTGTGATTTTTTATTTTTTAATATATATCCTAAAGGCATGACAGTGACATCCTCAATGAGACAAAGGACTGGAGATGTGCTGGTAGGTCACAAATGATTGCTGGGAAAGGCAAAGAGCAGCTTCCAGGGTTTTCTGCCCCTAGTTGCTCTGAGCAGAACAGGTATGGCCACATTTCTCCAAGATGCTCCTGTGGGCAGAACAACCAACCCTGCCATGTCCCAGAGGGCAGGTTTGGCCATCTGATGCTCAGCTCTCACTGTGCACACACCAGTAAGAGTGGATGTGCCCCCAGATGGTGGGCTGGGATAAACTGGGCTGGTTGTTCCCTCCCAAAGGGCTCAGCCAGCTCCTACTGGGAGATCCAGGTCACTTGGGCAAAGGGGCAGTGTCAGCTGCTCCTTTCTGTGTCCTCTGAGGGGCTTTGGAGGTCTTGGTGACCTGCAGAGTGGGCAAAGGGGAGAGTTCCTGGCCTGGGGCTCTTGGTGAATGTTACCCCACTATGTGTTACAAACAAACAAAAGGTTATTTCAGCTCTAAAGGAGCTTTTTTAACTGTTCTCAATGCAAGCAAACAGAAGAGGATGACAGTCACAGAATCCCAGGGTGGTTTGGGTTGGAAGGGACCTTAAAGCTCATCTCATTCCACCCCCTGCCATGGGCAGGGACACCTTCCAGTGTCCAAAACAGACTGTTCAGAAGTCTTGGGCTCTTTGTGACCCTTTGGCATCACACTACAAAGCTGGAGAGCAGCCTGAAGGTCCCAGGGACAGCAGCCTGTGCCCCTGGCACCCTGCAGGGGCATCTCCAGAGCCTGGATCCACAGTCTGCAGGTCCCAGGGACAGCAGCCTGTGCCCCCTGGCACCCTGCAGGGGCATCTCCAGAGCCTGGATCCACAGTCCCTGTGTTGGAGGGATCAGCAGAGCTCCACTTCATGATCCATCAGCTGAGGGTCCCTGCTTGGCACAGCCTGCACGAAGCCTGCCCACGCTGGGGTGGGTGCTGCCAGCCTGTCTGGGCACCCTGCAGGGGCATAATGCAAATCTGAGCAGCCTCTTAGCCCAGACATTAGGGCAGAGAGCACCACAGAAACCCAGGGGCTGGCTGAAGGGGCAAGGCTGCCTTTGGGGTGCCTTTGGGGTACTTTTGGGGTGCCTTTGGGGTGCCACAGATGCCCCCCAGGCCATGCCCAGCAGGCAGCCAGGGCTGCTGTGTTCTCAGAACCCAGGGACTGGCTCACAGACACGGGTTATCCATGCTCTTCCATAAAAGTCCACCAGACAGACACTTTAACCCCTGTAATCCCTTCCTGTGGGGTGTGTGACGCCACATAGATTTATTAATTAAAGCCTGTTATCCGGTGGCCACTGTCAATTAAGTGCTTCCTTGTAACGTGCATAACGAGGGCTCATTCATTAGCAAATGTTTCCATTACATTTAAGGCTCTCAGGGCACTTCTCTCCCCCAAAAAAGAGAGGCAGAGCAGGTTGTGCTTTGAGACTGTGGGCGAAGGGAGGGGATGGAGAAGGGAAAAGCAGGAGGGACAGGTAATGGATCTGTTGCCATGGCAGCAATTAATAACTGCTAATTGCCGTGCCCTGGAAGGCACAGTGCTGTCTGCAAACAGATGCAATCCCTGCTCGGCCACTTTGACCCCAGAAAAGTTGCAACACCCCTTTTTTTGTTGTTGCTGTTCTCTGCTCTGACAGCTCTGGGGAGAAGTGGGTGTGCAGCTGGAAAGGAGCAGCTTTCCATGCAGGGCTTGCATCTTGATCCATCCCCTCACTGAGTTACCAATCCAGGTGGCCAGAGAGTGTTGGACTCAATAATTCAGTGCAAAATGTGCTGACTCTCCTCTAAAAGCACCAGCTCTCTGCGTTCTGGGGCTGCAAATAGCACCACATCCCTCTCAGATAAACTCCACCTGCTGAGATATTAAACCACCGAAAGACTGAGCAAAAAGCACCAGATGCTTCTTTCAAGTAGGATCTGTAATAATAAAAACTTCATGATTTTAAATGAGTGCTTAAAGTCTCTCCAGGGCTGCTGGGATTTTCAGATCATTGGGTTTGGGTAAAACTGATCTAATAGAATAATTAATCCACTCGGAATGTTAGCAAGAGCTCTTCCAGCAGCTGCCTCGGGAGCAGGAGGGAAGGGATAACTGGATCCAAAGCTTTTAAGTGCATTCCTGCCTGTTGGGCTGGAGCAGCTGCTGGGACATGGAGCTCCAGTCCCACCTTCTGGCAGGATTTGCGGTTGCAAGTGCCTTTTAAAAACGGGATTTAAATTAATATATATATATATTCAATTAATCCGAGGTTGAGATAGGGCTCCTTGTGAGCTCAGGGCTAAGTATGCCAGATAAATCACAAAGTCTGTATGTCAGGGAAGAAACTAATCAGAGCCTATTTGGAGATAATGACAAATAGTTGTAGAAATAAAGCTTGTTGGCTGGCTCAGCCCTGGGAATGACATTATTAGTGCTGCAGGGGTGTTAGGTCTTTGTGCAATGATCTCCAAGCTGGAAAGTTCTTACACTGGCAGGAGAAAGGGAAACCTCTCCCAGACATTCAGTGCTTGCCAGGGGCTGGAAGGAGATGGGAGTGGGAATTTGGCCAGCAGGCTGAAGGGTTACTGGGTGGTGTCTTACTGGGACACGACTGGGTGGTGTCCCTGTGTTGTTCCCTGCCTTCTGGAATGGCAGGATTGGGAATGGGGTGGGCAGCAAATCCCCAAAGAACCCCCAGCCAAGACTCGAGTCAGACACCCCCCCTCTCCCAGCTCTGCTGAGAACATGGAAAAGGAGACCTTATCGAATCAGGGTCACTGGGAAAAAGAGCCAGTGCCATCTGGCTGCTGCAGGGAGGGCAGGAGGGCACGCTGGCACTGGCTGAGGCACCCTGTGCTCTCCTCCTTCTTCCCCACGCATTCCTGGGCCATTTCTAACCATAACTGTGAATGGCATCCCGCAGGGCCTCGCTGGGATCAGGTTCCCCTCTCCAAGTGCCCAGCCCTGGCTTTGGAGGAGCAGAGCTCCAGCTAAAATCCACTGAAACACAGCCTGCCTCGCTGCCCTCCGAGCTGGCATTTCACACAGGGCCCATTAATTAAGGTTTTAATGGAACAACATTCAGATTTCTGGGGTATTGTCAGATCTATTCAACGTTGCAAGTTTTTAGCAGCAAAAGGCAGGCAAGAATAAAATGAGATATTCCCTGTCCTTTCTTCTGGCCCATCCTACAGTAACACATGTATATAATCAATTATGGAGAGCAAACCCCAGGATTATTGTTGCCTTCCCTGCCTTTGGAGTGTCGGCATGTTCACACAATTCAGAGTGAGGAGGAGTAACCCAGCACATGGCCCTGTCTGCAGGCTTGATTATCGTGCATTCCTGGCTGACTGTCTAATCTAAGATGCTTTTAGAGGAACCCATCATCAAAATATTTAAGTGCTGCCACAGGATCTAATTACTAATCTCCAGGAAGAAACACTGGCTTTGCTGCAGAGTCGGAACAACCCCCCCAAATCTGTCTGAAGGCTGCAAAGCAGACGTGTAGAACCTAAAACTGCCTCTCCTCGGCATGATGCAACATAAAACTATTGTTCTGTCAGAAAGGGGGGGGTTCTTTGTCCCTAAAACTGGGCTGCACCATGGCCAGGGAAAGGTTTGGTCGGGCTTGTGTTGTTATCCATCATTTTCTGCAGTGATTGGGTTTCTCCTGAGTTTCTTACCATGGAATGTGAGTGCCCTGTGAGTGCTGGTGGGTTCATCCTCCCAACAGCCACACCCCACCCTTTTCTTCACCTGTGGGGACTTGGAGGCAAAGAAGAAGGATGAGATTTGTCCAGGGAAATGAGAGTGATTTTCAGGGCAGCACTCCAAAGGCAACCAGATGTTTTGTGTCCCAGTCCTGCCCTGTGGGATCTCTGCTCATCCAAACAAAGCATTTCTCTTGTCTCCTGACAAGCCAAGGACAGGGGCACCAGCTGGACCAAGTCAAATCTGGGCCAAAGTCCCTGCTCAGAGAAGGTGTGGAAACTCTCAAGGTGCAAGAGGCCACAGTGACAGTGCTGGATACAGACCTGCCATAGGAATGGGGGAACAGAAGACCAGGGAATGAGCCTGGGATGAGTCTTTAATGCTTCTTATAGAAACCATCCTGCCTAACTCCAGGTCTCTCCTTTCTTCTGTTCCTCAGTCCACCACCAGCCTTATACTCAGATCCTGCCTATCAGGATTATCAGCACTATCCTGCACAGCCATATTTCTGGGTAATTCCCCAAAACAGTCATAAAGCACATCCATGTGACCTAGAAAGAAGGGAAGACCCTAGAAATGTTCACTCCAACGCAGTCCACACACTGTTCCTCAGCCCTGATTTCCACCAGTCTAGGCAGGATTTCCCTCAAAGCCTTGGGTGGGCACAGACTGGTTTGGGGTTTGGGTGGATGGCTCAGTCTGTAGGAGCACCTTTGCAGCTGGAAATGAAACTATTAGAGCCAAGACCACTGTAAGTGAGCTGGCACTCTGGTGGCACTGGGGTAAACGTCTGGGCAGGCTCTGCTTCACAACCACCCCCCACCTTCTGCCAGGGACAGAAGTGTAACCCACCCAACCTGAACCCCAGCCCAGCCTCCTCCTCCCTCTATTCCCAGCAAATTCCATTCCTCGAGTCAAAGCACGAGCCATAAAGCTGTCCCCTGGCTCAGTGCAGATGTCCTGGGGCTGCTCTGCTCAGTGACCTTCAGAAAAGCATCCCCAGAGCCTCCCCTTGGTGGCACCTGAGACAGAGAATTCCCCAGCCTGCTGAGATGTGCCACTGCAAAGTGACATCTAACTCAAATCCATCCAGCTTTAGCATCTCACTGCTCGTTTCATAAGACTCTTTGGTATTTGGTTTCTAATGTCACACCTTCTACTAACTATTTTGCTCTTTCAGTGCATTTATAAAAGTGGTATTTTGAAACAAGTACTAAGTTTGCAAACTTTCACGCAGAGCAGGATTAACTCTTTTAAAAAAATACACTATTCACTGGAGAGTTATTTGAAAATGGTCCATCTGGTTCCTCCCACCCCTGCTGCCCTGCCAGGGTCTGGGGTTATCAGATCCCCAGGGGCGAGGCACAGCTGGGGTACAGCTGGAATTGGAGTGCCAGACAGGCAGGGAACAGCAGGGGGAGGTATCAGGCCAGGATAACCAAGGAGAAGTGGAAAACCGAGGGAAATCCCTGCCCTGTGCTGTTAGATGTGATAATCACTGAGGTTCTGCTTGTCTGCCAGTGCCACCTCCCACTGTGGGGCACAGGGAGTTGTGCCCAAGGGACAAAAAGGGTTCACAGGTGATAGATGGACACAAAGGGTTCACAGGTGATAGACAGACAATCCCTGGGCACCTGCAGAGCTCTCGAAAGGACAGGGTCACTGTGGGCACAGGGAGGTGCCCTCTGGGTGCATTTCTGGGTGCTGCCACCTCTCCTCACCTCTCAGGGCTCAGGGAGAAGGACAGGGATGCCACCTGTACCCTGGGAGGAGACACAGCCCTGCCAGGGCAAGGATGCTCTCAACAGGACACATCTGGAATCACTCCCAGCAGCAGCTGGAAGCTGTCAGGAGCTGTGAGGGGACACATCGTTTGCCACTGGGAGGTGTCAGTGGCCACCCAGCCTCCTCCCTGGCACAGCTGCCAGCACAGCTGGGCACAGGTAACACCTGGATGGTGCTGGAAGCATCAGCTTCATCTTCAGCCCTGCCCTGGTGTGGCCAGCACGAGGAAATAACTATGGGAAGTTCACTGGGACAGCAAAAGGAATGAAATAAAGAGGGAAAAGCCTGAAATGCAGAGCTTAGAACAACAACCCTCTAAGAGAATCCCAGAGTCAAAGAATACTCTGAGTTGGGAGGGACCCACAAGGCCCATCGAGTCCAGCTCCTGGCCCTGCACAGGATCATCCCAAGGGTCACACCCTGGGCTGAGAGAATAAATCTACAAGAGGAGAGAAAGACTCAGGCATAGCTTATCTCACTTCCAGACACAAATGAAGATTTCATTGCAATAGATCCAAAAGATTTCATTGCAATAGAACCAAAAGATTTCTTGCAATAGATCCAAAAGATTTCATTGCAATACATTCAAAAGATTTCATTGCAATAGAACCAAAAGATTTCTTGCAATAGATCCAAAAGATTTCATTGCAATACATTCAAAAGATTTCATTGCAATAGAACCAAAAGATTTCTTGCAATAGATCCAAAAGATTTCATTGCAATACATCCAAAAGATTTCATTGCAATAGTTCCAAAAGGTTTCATTGCAATAGATCCAAAAGATTTCATTGCAATACATTCAAAAGATTTCATTGCAATAGTTCCAAAAGATTTCATTGCAATAGATCCAAAGATTTCATTGTGATACATCCAAAAGATTTCATTGCAATACATCCAAAAGATTTCATTGCAATAGATCCAAAAGATTTCATTGCAATACATCCAAAAGATTTCATTGCAATAGATCCAAAAGATTTCATTGCAATAGACTCTTGCTGGTTATCCCTGTGCTGAACTTTAAAATCAATCCATTTTTTCATGGGAAATCCATGCAGAAATCCCTTTGGAGCAGCTGTCTGTTTAACACTCTCTTGTGATATACCATGGTAGAAGAAAGGAGTATGAAAGTACCCAGGACAGACCCCCCTTTCCCCTTTTTATTCTCAGCACCTCGTGCTCTCTTCCCAACACAGAATCATTGCATTTTTCAGGGAAAATGCTCCTTTTTCCCCCCTATCCCTTCCCCAACCTCTCTGCTTGCCCCTGGCAGTGCAGGAGTTAAGCAGCCTGGGCTGTGCACAGAGGGAGAGGGCTGAGGATTCTTGCTGATTATCCCAGTGCTGAACTTTGAAAGCTTTTCAGGCTGAACTTCCTCTGGAATGGTTTGCATCTTCCCTTTCCGCCCCCAAGGTCGCTGTCTTGACCCAGGATGGATGGGATGAGAGCAGGAGGGAACTGATGCCCCTTGGCTGCTTTGGAGTGGGATGATGCTCCCTGGGCGAAGAGCAAGCAAAGAAACGTGAGAAAAAGCAAAGAAAAAGAGAAAACGTGAGAATAACAATAATAGAAATCAAAGAGGGATGTTGAGAAGCTCCTGGGGGGCAAGAGGAACCATGAGAGTACGTGGGATGCAGCAGGACAGGGGAGGCTCCAGGGAGGGAATGGGATGGATGGAAATGCCAAGGGAATTTAGGGAAATCCCTAAAGCAGGAGCTCATTGCAAAGGGAACATCCAAGGGCTGGGCTCAGCCAGATGGCCCAGAGACACTGCTGGGAAAGGAAATGCAGAGGGAAAGGGGCAGAGAAGGGTCACTCACACACTGCTCCCATTCCCACTGCGAGAGGAAAAGGAAATGGAGATTAAGAGAGGCTTGCACAGCCCCAGCTCTGGCTGAGCCAGCACAGGCACAGAGCAGGACAGGCCAAGGAATGCCTTTGAACCTCTGCAGCTCACATATTTGAGTTGCCCTCTCCCTTCTCATTCTCCCCCACCATTGCAGCTTGCTCTTCTCCTCCTTCCCCTGCAGCCCTGACCATCTCCCTGGGCTTTTCCAGAGGCCCAGAACGATGATTTACAGCACCCTGGGCCACATCTCAGGGGCTCATGTCCCCTTTTCTTCTGGAGCTCCAGAGCAGAGCCTCTCACAGGTCACAGAAGAGCAGTGAGACGAGTTTTCACTCTTACAAAAAGTTCTCCACAGACTCATCTTCCCCATGGAAAGGGGGAAATCAAATAAAGTCAGGTAGGGTGGATTCCCAAGACAGGACAGTTATAGGAAATAATGTCAATTTTGGCTTGCATCAATTAGCTCAGGATCAGGACATCTTCCTGTAGCTGTCTCAGAACTCATTCTGTGAGTTAATCATCTGTCCTGGCTGGTCCCAGTTTGCTCCAAAGCAGGGAAGGATTCTGACCTTCCTTTGTACAGGATCCCCAAAATTCTCTGCTGGAAACACTAAACCAATTTAAAGAAACATTATTGGATGGATCTGCTGCTATTGGTGTCTTCTCCAACCAGGACTTTAAAAGCTTCAGTCCTTCCAGCAGCTGTGAAGGTAAAAACCATCAGGGACTTCCAAACTGGAGGGTTTTGTTGCAGTTTGGGTTTTCCCTGGGCTCTTTTTCTGGCTTGAGCTGGAGGTTACAGGCTGAATATGGATTCTTTCATCCTGTTCAGGTAGGATGCATCAAAGACAAGCTCGAACTGAAAGCAGAGAGATGAGAGAGGACTTTTTGCACATCATTTAGTGGTTCACAGACAGCCCTGACCCGCAGGGTGAAGGGCAGCAGCAGGAAAGGCAGAAGCAGAACTGCCTGCTGCCTCAGCCAGCTGGCAAAACAAAGGCCAATAAAACTAAAAACCCCACAATATTGGCCTGTTTTGCTTTGATCAAGGTCCTTCATTGAATTGCATTGTATTACCTGTGCAGAGGCCTTGAGTCTTCAATTAAAATTGAATTACTCTGGGAAATGAGGGAGTTGTGTTACACAGAAAGTGCCCCTCCAAACAGCATGAGAAACTTGGGCATTAAATCAATATTCATCAAGTCCTTTTCCTTTGTCTGCAGCTGGGAAGAGTCTCCCGTGGGATAAGCCAAGAGAAGGTGAGTGTCCCATGGAATTCCTGGGCAGGCAGTGCAGGGATGTGCAGCCTTGCCCTCCTCTCTGACTCACTGGAATCGGGCACTGGAGCAGCCAGGGGGAAGCAGGAGGAATCCCAGTTATCCCTGGGAACGCCAGTGGGATTCCAGCAGAAAGCAGAGCCAGAAGCCACTGCTCAGGATGTATTCCCAGTCTGGCTGGAAAGGGCTGGCAAAGCTCCTTCTGCCCAGGAATACAGAAGTGTCAGAGATATGACCTGTAGGAAAGGCTCCTGAGCAGAGGGACACCCAAAAACCAGGCTGCAGTTTGCACTCCCCTCCAGCAGCCCCAGAGTTTAAAACACCAGGCTGATTTATCCAGGCTTTAAAAAGCATAAGATATTCAGAGAAGGGAAAATTAGACTGGTTTTGCTTTTTCCCCCTTTGTTCTGTACACCACCTCTTTTGTGTGGAATAAGGAATCATTTCTTCCAAGCTTTCAATTTCAGCATCACTGTTTGTAAATTATTTTCCCTTCCCACAGGAGATGAGAGGAATATGTTGGTAGCACTTGTGTCCCTGGGTGCCTGAATGACAGGGTGCAGCACTTGGAGAAGTCAGCATTTTAGGGCTCTTTGCTTTCATCCTTGCTTTCAATCTGCTTCAGGACCTGCTGACTAAGCAGGGAAAATAAAGACTCTGGGCTGGAGGGGCTGGCTGAGGCAGGAGGGAGACACCAGACTGCCAGAACACCTTGTTAAAGCACCTCTTTTGTCCTGACACTGCTAATCATGTTGCAGATGGTTTTGCCATCCCTCCGATCCCACGAGCAGGAGCTGAATGTTAAAGGAATAATTCCAGGGTAAAACAGTAAACCAGATCCTGCAAACTGGAAACCAGACACTGGGAATTTTAGAGCTCATCTCTAGTAAGTGACTGTGTGAGAACTCATCCGTGGAAAACCAATTTGCTTGCCTGCCTTGCCTTGGGAAGACGTGTCTCTCTGTGCCCCACGTGACCCCCCAGCATCTCCCCACGGGCATTTCTGTGGCTCTGACCCCACAGTGGGCACAGAGTCCTGGAGCTCCAGCCTTGGCCCTGGCTGTGGCACTCCCTCCCAGAGCCCTCCTGGCAGCAGGAGGAGCAGAGCCTGTCTCACTGGCTGGCTCAGGCTCCAGAGCCCTGGAGCAGCAGGAATTGAGACATGCTGTCCAGAAGGGTTTCACAGAAGAGCCTTTCACCCCTAAGGATGGGCACTGAGCCATCCTCACCGTGCCCCTGCCCAGCAGCACACCTTGGCTGGGGGGGTCAGAGCCCAGAAAAGCCAGAACACAAGAAAGGAGAATAATCCTGGATCAAAACAACTGCAGCACAAACCCCCTTTGCATTTCTGGGCTGTTGCAGGAGCTGAGACAGATGCAGGTCTGTACCTGCCACAGCCTTTGCAATCTCTGTGCTCCACCAGAGCTCCAGGGAAGGAGGGTTTGCAGTGGAATCTGCCCTGACTGCCTCCCCAGCCCTGTTTCTAAAATATAAAAGGATTTAACTGTGCCTCTGTTGGAATTTTCCTGGACTCACTTAGTGATGTGTGGGGTGCTTTTATCACCATCATCATCTGTGTTGCAGGAGCATCTCAGGTCCCCTGGACACAGGCACAAAAAGAGCAACAGCCTTTCTGTCCCCAAGGAAGTTCATCTGTTCAGATTGCTGAGTCCTCCATTCCTACACCTTCAGAAAGGCATTTCCACTTGCAATCGTCTTCATTCTCTGGAAATAAAACCAGTTCATACAAAATAGCCCCCTCCCAAACCATCAAGCTGGAAAACAGCTCCTTGAGAACAGGAAAAGCTTTAGGTCCATTGCAACTGGAGAAAACGTTCCAGAGGATAATGTCAGTTAATTGAATCTTTCAGACAGTAAAAAGAATCTTTTAGACAGTATTTCATGCTGCTTAAAAGTTGTGTCACTTGGATGCCACATTTCAGTGCTGAAAAAATCCCCAACAAACCAACCCTCAACAAATCAAACAACAAACCCAAACCAACTTGTTTTTATGTAGGGCTCTCAGGAACGTGGGATTTTGTTGCTGTTGTATTTCCTTTCAGGAGATTTTTATCCAAGCAGGAGTGAAGAACACCCTTCTGGGGATCCTGGGTATCCTGCAGCAGCTTTGATGAGTCCAGGACTCCTGAACATATGCATTGGGGGTGTAAATCTCACCCCTACAGAGCAAGGAGACTCTGGAGCCATTAAACATGCAGCTCCCAGCCCATGTGCATATGCAGAGGGAATCTGTGCTGCTCAGGAATTCTGAGCAGGGCCAGGGCAGTCCTGCTCCTCTCCAGCAACAAATGCTCTCCTGGGCAGGGGGAGCTGGAGGAAAGCTTAGAAATGCAGCCCCCCAGCAGGCAGCACAGTGCTGTTGCAGTGCCCCAGCTGGTGTGTGCAGTCCCAGCACTCAGCAATGTGCTCAGGGCTCCAATCCACACCTTGGCAGCTCCTCTGGGGCTCTCCCACAGCCAGGGGTGCCCAGCAGGAGCTGGGGGCACTCAGCCCCTCCCAGCTCACAGCCAGCTTCTCCAGCTCAGGGGATGCTCCACTGACCCCTGTGTGATGGGCAGCACCGTGGGGAGCTGCTCCACTGGTCCATGTCAATGATCTTCTCCTAGAGACACAGAGCACCAGATTTTCTGCTGATTGGAGTGTCATCTCTGCTTGGCACAGCATGCCAAGCTCGCTCTGTGCTTGCCTCCTTCCACTCCAGGCACTGCAGAACCTTCACACCAACACCCCCGGGAAGTGGGCTCATCTTTGGGAGGGAGACAAATTGGGAACCTCCAGGTGTGGAAAGAGCCTTAAAAGGCACTTTGTGCTCGTTCAGGGGAAGCAACGAGAGGACAGAAGTCTGTCTCTTCCTCCTTCTCATCAGTAAATATGTTCATTCCTCAAGAGAAGAGAGAAAAAGTGTGGCAAGAAGGAGCAAAGGGAACAGAGATCTCTGAAAGCAGTCAAAAAATTCCAGTGATGGGTTATTAAATGTTGAGAACTGATGAAATATCTCTCTAGCCAGCACTGCATCCTCAGTGCCAGGATAAATAGCAGGGCTCAGGCAGGCTGATTTTCCACACAGATACTCAGCCCATGGGCTCAGACAAGCCCAGCACTGCTGCCCAGGATAAAAACCTTTAGGGCAAGGAGAAGGTGGCTCTGCAGGCAATGGAACCACAGTGCCAATGGGTGCTGCTCAACAGGGATCATTCAATCTGGCAGCTCAGGTACCTCCTCCTCCCTCTCCTCCAGTTCCTGCACCCTGCTGCATTCCCAGCTCCCTCCAGTTCCCAGGGAATTTGGGGGGATCCACTCCCACCAGCCACATTTGGCACTGTGCATCACCACCCAGGGACACTCTTGGCTCTTTCGTGGCTCTGACTAGACTGTAAATTGAATATTTCACAGTGGAACCAAATTGGTTTTAGCCTGCAAATGGCTGGGAGCATCGCTGTTAATAACTAATAATCAGCCCTTGCACACATGTAGCATCTTTCATTCAAAGGTCTCAAAGCACTTCATAAGCAACAATTAATTAACCCTGTAACATCTCAGTGCTGTAATTAAATCATCTGTGTAAGGAATAATGGCACCACTGGTGTTTCCAGTTCCAGCCATTTCATCAGAATTCAGCAGATATGGCCCAGCAGGTTGTGGTGCAATGAAACAAACAGGACAGGCTTGGGAAGAGCCTGGAAAGTTCTGTATTAGGCCCTGGAGAGGGATTCAGGCAAGGAGAATGTATAGAGGTAACTCAGAATGGTCCAGGATTGCTGGTTTAATACTTCTCTTTTAGAGCTCTATTAATGTCTCTATATAATCTCTATTAATTCTACCCATCCTGTTCACATTAGGTTAAAGGTACCCTGCAGAATCCCCATGGAATTCCCTCAGAAACAGCCAAGGGTTTCAGCTCCTGAGACAGAGATTATGGATCACCTGGGTGAGACTGCCATGAAGAAGGCAGATGAGTTTGGGTGTCCAAAAAACACCTTTAAGGTTAAAAAAATGGCCTTAAATGCTCTTATGTCAGACTGCAGGGGGTTAAGGGAACAGCTTTTGTCCCACAGCCATAAAGGCCCTTAATGTATTTATTGGACCCTCCCAACAAGCCAGTCTGGGGACAATTCCTGTTCCTTTATCAGTCTGCATGAGGCTCTCTCCCATCTCTTCTTTTTCAGGCTTCCTTCCTACCCTTTCCCACCTTCTTTTCAGCAATAGCTGTCCCATCTTCCCATACAATTAGGATATTTTAGTCCCAGACAAAGGGAAAGGGAATTTGTTCCTTCAGAGCTTCCCTCTGCACACAATGCTTTAAGGCATTTGCCCAGATTTATGTAATCTGACAGCTTCAGGATGGAACAATACTCATAATAATAATAATGGCAAGGCTTGCTCTTTTTTCCCAGCAGCTCTCAGAGCAAAGCAGTTCTTCTGCAACATGAATTAAGTCTTAAACCATTGCCAGTGGTTTTGTAAATGGGAAATCTTAAACACTCAGGAGTGACAGGATTTTCACAGGAGTCAGTAGCACATTTAGAAACAGAGGCCAAACATCCAGACAATTGTGGCAAGGCCTCATTTTCCTTTATTCCTTTCCACTGGGTGATCTGAGTGTGTTTCCAGTGTGCTGATTCACAAGAAGCTGCTGTACCTTGTGCCCTGCTGCTCCCTCTGCCCTTCCAGGAGATGGGAATGGGACTGGATCCATCCCCAACACTGCTTGGAATGCCAAACCCTGGGATTTCATACCCAAGATCTCACAGGCTGCTGGAGCACAGGGCACTGAGGATGAGTTACCTGCAGAAAGGGACCAAAATCTCACCAGGTATCATTTACTGAGCCCAGAAACTCCAGAGCAACTTAAACCAGTCAGAGCTGTGGCAGCAAGACTCGAAGGAAGTCTTTAACATGCATAAAACCATCAAGATGTGGAGTTTCATAAAGATGAAAAGAGAAATATCTTGCTTCAGCATTTAGGCTGATCTTTGGAGGAGATCCAAGACACGAGTGGGGGGGAGATTTCCCCCCACACAATCATTCTGTTGCCTGAACAAAGCAGAGCTGGGTTATTTCCACCAATATTAGAAATATTTGCTTGGCACTGCTTGGACCTGAAGGGTGGCACTGCCAGGGTGACAAGGTGACAGCCAGTCAGGAGCAAAGGAGTTAACTCAGCCTGGGTGGTGGCTCTGACTAGACTGTAAATTGAATATTTCACAGTGGAACCAAATTGGTGACTGAATTTGTATTGCCCCAAAATCGCTGCAAAAGCAGCAGAAAAGAATCAACTTCTCCTCCTGCAAGGCTGAGGCTGCCCCAGCTGGAACTTCAGCTGGATGGGGAACCAACCCTTGAGAGTTTCAGCATCCTTCCCCCCCCAATTCCTCCTGAATAGGCACAAATGAGTGGCACAAAATGTGCTGCTGCTGCTGAAAAACTCCCCAAATGCCAAAGCTCCCCCAGCGAGCAGTTGTGCAGGGCTGGGCTCAGGCTCAGCTGAGATTTCACATCTTCAGCCAGGGTTTAACATCCACATCTTGGTGGAATTCCTCAGGCAGCTCCTGCTGAGAAACATTGGCCATGGCAGAGCTCTGTCCAACAGCTCCCAAGGGGTGGGCTCTGCCTGGAGGAGCCAAGCCAGGGCTAAAAACCTGCAAGGAGCACTCCAGCTTGGGGTGAAGTCAATGAAAAGGTGGTTCATCCACTTCAAAAAAGGATGTTTGGAGTGCTGTGCAGAACAGAACCCCAAATCTCAATTATAACAGAATTCAGCCAGCACAGGGTCTGTCTTACAAGAGAAAAATTAGGGGCAAAAATACCCATGGTTACCACGAAGGTTTCTTTGGTACATCAGAAAAACAAGCTGGAGGAGAAGAATGTTCCATTTTACAGAGCTTTCAGTAGTTGTTTGATACAGACAAGGCAAGCAAACCTGATCCAAATGAAAATCCATTTCCTTGCTGGTCTGGGCAGAGAAGCTCATCAAAACTGGGGAAAAAGGGGGAAAAAAGGAGATTGAGTCCCATCTGCTCCCATCTCCCAGATTTTTAGGTGGCCAAAAGTTAAGCAGCAGAATTTACTTGTCACTGCCAAGTTTCTCAATGTCCACAGATGAAATAACTTCCCCCTGATAAATGAAATAAGTTCCCCCTGATAAATTGCCTTTTCTCTGAAGTCCTGGAGATGAGACTCCTCATTTCATGTGAAGCACCCTGAGAGCTGCAGCAGGGATGGATTGAGAGCTGTCAGCCAGCACTGCCAGCCCCCAGCATCCTTCCCTGCACACCCAGGTGGGAATTAGAGCCTGCAAAATGAAATATCTGCAAGAGCTCAGGCAGGGAAGGTGGGTAAGAGCTCTGCAGGGTTTGTTCCTCACCACAATTAAAGCAGGTTTCTGCCTGGATTAATAGAGACAAGACTAGATACTAAATTAAATCTATAGTGGGGGACATTCTCCTCTCATTTTGCTCCAATTGATGTCCAGAACTTGCTCTGCAAGGAATGCTCTTGTTTAAATGGCTGGATAAATTGGATTCCTTTGATGCTGTTTGCTCGTGCCTTCCTTAATCTCTCCTAATCATAATAATGATTTTTTTTGTCTGTGATGCATCTGACCTACTTCCACATCCCCCCCATCCTGCTGTTCTCTCCTGTCTGTGTTCTCTCTGAAGGATCTGTATTTTTCTCCCTTTCCCCAGTAAATTTCTTCCCCAAAAATTAAGATCCTCAGGCAGATCAGGAGGTGTTTTGATTCTCAGCAGGCAGTGAATTCTGGAAACCACAGGCTTGGATTTTTCCACTTTCACCAGCCCAGGCATCACCCAGTCCCAGGATCCTGTTAGTCCACATGGAACTTACTGAGGTATTTGAACCACAGGATTCCAACAGAGACCTACAACACGCAGGCAATTCCATTTTTAATCACCCCAGCAAAAAAAAATGAATTTGGCAGCCAAAACCTAAAAATAAATTGCAGGGACAGAAGGCAAATAACTGGCTTTAAACAGGGGCAGGTGCATCCCTTGAGATGAATTATACCCCATCCCTCCTGGACTCTGCCTGGAGCAGAAGGAGAGCCCAGGGATTAGGGGTTTAATAGAGAATTTAGGATTAGGGATTACAGTCCCTGCTCCACTCCAGCCCCTCCAGCTTTTCCCATTTACAAAACAGGGTTGACAATTTCCTCCTCTCTCAGCAATATTGAGCCCAGCAACACTGAATACATTTACTCAATAATTAGTAAATGTATTACTAAAATACATTTACTAAAATCAGTCAGTTTGAGGTGGGATCTGCTCTGGGTTGGGAGGGACTCAAACCCCATGGCAGGGACACCTCCCACTAGCCCAGGTTGCTCCAAGCCCCGTCCAACCTGGCCTTGAGAGTTTCCTCTCTCTTTTTTTGGGTGTTTTTGTGGTTCAGTTTTTTGTCTCCCAGCTGAGACTGAACTACAGGTGCAAACCCTGCCACGAAACCAGGGCAGGAGCAGCTGGTGGGACACAAACCATGTCCCAGCACAGGTAGGTGCTGATGTGACCAGAGTGCCACAATGCAGAGGAGATGCCACCAAAGAGCAGTTTAGCCTAAATGTCACCTTGTGGGACCTTTTGACCCCCTTTTTTCCAGCTCCACTCTTCCCTGGGGATCAGGAGAGGTAATAGAAAGGAACATTCACATCAAGAATGTGATTTTGTTCCTCCTCCCTGGCAAACTCCCCCAGACCATGAGCTGAGGTGTTGCCTCCAGACCCAAAGTGGAGAGCCAGCTCTGCTGCAGACCTTGCCCCATTCCCCACCAGGGACACTCCAGTCCTCACTCCATCTCTTGGGTACCAAAGAAGTGAGTTTGCCATCTCCCTTGGGATGGACACACCCAAGGCTTTTGGGATGTCCACCCAGGAGTCAGGATCTCCACTGGTGGTGTGGCTTCTGCTGTGACTACAGAGCACTGAGGGAGGAGCAGGAAATTGGGAATATAATATGGGTTATCACCAGGCAAAGTGTAGCCCACTAATACAGGAAGAGCTGGGAAAAGCAGTCCAGAATCCTTGGATAAAAATTAAAATCAGCTCTAATTCCCCTCCTGTGTGTCAGTGCCTGTTAATGAATTGCTCAGAAGCAGCAAGAGGGAGAGGAGAACCTGGGCTTGTGTTCAGGGAACAGAATGGTGAGAGCCAACAAGCAAAGACAAAAGGACACCAGGACTCCAAGGGGGCTGTGTGGGAGCCAAGAACACCAGGCACTTGGAAACCAGTCCCCCCAGTAAATTGCAATAATGGCAGGTAGTGCAGCAGCCAGAGAGCAAGGAAACAAGGAGATTTCCTGAGCAATAAAGCAAGTGGGGTTACATAAAAGAACAGCTTAATTTGAAGGGACAACCATCCTCAGCCCCTGCTTTACACCATGCTTTGTGGCAAAGCAACAAGGCACCCTGACCCCAAAATCTCTGGGGGTGTTTTTATGGATGCCAAGCCAAGGGGCAGGGGGGGTACGTGACCAAAGTCACAGAGCTTGGCAGTGCCAGGGCTCAATCTGGGCCTCCCACAGCTCAGGCTCTCCGTGCTGAAGTCCCTTTTGGCACAGCAGCCCCTCCAAACAGACACATCTCCAAGAAAGGGACTCAATCTTCATTTATTCCTGGTGCTGGAAACCCAGTGAATGAGCCCCCAGTGAGAAAGTGCAGGATCAGGCACAGGTGACTGTGCAGAATTCAGGGGGAGGGGGAATTTTGCCTCTCTTCAATGGGTTTTCTGGGTGCCAACCTCACCCTGTGCCACCCCCAGCACTCTGGGAGTGTTTGCCCTCCTGGCAGGTCCCTGACAGAGCCTGCAGAGTTTCCTCACCCAGGAGCTGTTCTGCTTGCTCTGAGCATTCAGGGCATTAATTACAGACCTCATTCCCACTGGCCAACACGCACTTGTAGGAGAACTGTGCAAAACTCCCCTATAAATGAGAAAAGAAAGTCCCCTAGACTAAGCAGGCTTAAAAAAAAATAATTAAAAAGCAGCTCTTGACTGGGGTATATATGTCTAATAGCTAATTATGCTGCTAAGGCATGGAATCTGATGGTAAAAACCAATAAATTAGCTATCCCCAGAAGACACACAATCTAATAAAT
The DNA here is from genome assembly GCA_013396655.1 of Campylorhamphus procurvoides. Taxonomy (NCBI): domain Eukaryota; kingdom Metazoa; phylum Chordata; class Aves; order Passeriformes; family Dendrocolaptidae; genus Campylorhamphus; species Campylorhamphus procurvoides. The sequence goes on along the minus strand of WBMV01003268.1, from coordinate 62,033 downwards.
GCTCATTGCAAATCGAGCTCCTGAATCTGCTGCCCCTGAGCCCGTGAGGGATGATTGGGCATCTCTGTCCTTGCCCTCAGTGCTGTGTGAGCTGCTCCAGAGGGCAGTGCCTGGGGACAAAGGGAGCACAAACCAGCCAGGCAGGAGATGCTCCCTGCCCAATTCCTTCAGGAAAAAACAGGGCCACAAGGAGGGCTGGGGGCAGCGATTGCTGTGGGATTGCAGGTGTCATTTTTGGGTTGATGTCACCGTGGGGAACCTCTTGGGTTGATGTTCAGCCCATTCGTGAAACAGAGAGGGATTCTGCTCTGAAGACTTTGCTGCTTGGTAGTAATTCTTCTATCCCAGCAATGCTCCTCCTTATTCCCTGGCAGGGATCTTTAATTTATTAATGCCAATGGATCACACAATGGTTTGGGTTGGAAGGGACCTTAAAGACCATCTTGTTCCAACACATGGGACACCTTCCACTAGCTCAGGTTGCTCCAAGCCCTGTCCTTGGACACTTCCAGGGATGGGGCAGCTTCTCTGGGAACCTGTGCCCACCCTCCCAGGGAAGAATTCCCCCCTAATTCCTGATCTAATCCTTCCCTCCCTCATCTCAAAGCCATTCCCCTGTGTCCTGCCCTTTGGGAAGCAACACCTGGTGACCCTCCTTAATCCCTGAGCTGAGAACAAAGCTGTGATTATCTTACCTTCCAAAAGTGATCAGCAGCTCCAGTGACAGAGCATTGGGCAACAAAACTGTCATTTATTAAATAAATGGGGCCGTGCTTTCTCTTCTCTGACCTACATATTTAACCAACATGCATTTCAAGGGGCTGCTGGAACGTGGCTCTGCTCCAGGGCCAGCTGAGAGTTTCCATGTCATAAAGGAGCTCCAAAAAAGTGCCACAACTGATGATGCAGCATTTTAAAACCAATTTGCAGATGGAAGGAGGTGGCTGCACTGACTCTTCAGCTCCTGACAGAGGAGCCTGGGGGGGCAAAACAGACCCCCAGCTCCTGGATGGGCATGTAAAGGGTATATTGGGGAGCTGTCCTTGGAAGGGACATTTCTTAAGCCTGTCTTTGCTGTGGCTCTGGGGGACAGCAATCACACAAAAGCACTGCAGACTTGACCTAAGGCCAGTTTCTCTTCCCTGGAGCTTCAATCAATCAGCCAAGGAACCTTTTAGCAAAATTCCCTGCTTGTTTCTCCTGCTTCCTCTGCCCTCCCCATTGCCCAAAGCCACCCCCAACCCTTCCCTTCTTCCCAGAGGGTTTTTTCCTCCAGGTTATCCCTTTTCCCTCATCTCCATCTGGCTCTTTGGGATGCTCCCTGCCCTCACCTGGGATTCTTGACCTGTGTAGGCTGAGCTGGATCCCAGCACAAGCCCAGCTCAATTCAGGGACCTTTTCTCCCCCTGGCACTGCCATGCCCTGTAGGGACAGAAAGCTGGACCATCTCCCTGGTGCTGTTGAAGATGCCACAGCTCTTGTGCTCAGTTCTTATCTGATATCTACAATATTCCCTTTTCCTTCTACCTTTGGAGCCAGCAACTCAAGGCTGCACAGCTCTTAAATTCAGTGTTCTTCTCCCCCATTCATTCAGGTTAAACTTTGCACCTTTAACCTTTTCTTTAATCTCCAGATTAAGGTTTTCATGCAGGACTTGAAGTGCAATAATGTCTACATGAGCCTAAAAGAATTATGTGCTGAGGTCCAGCCTGCCCTTAGAAAGGACTCTGATTTCTGCCTTTTACTGCAGGGATGTTACAAATTGACCCTCAGGACTGCAAAAGTCAGGGGGAAGTTTTAGGTCATTTCTAAATAGTTTTTACTGTGAGTTCTGTGAAGGCAAATAGTGAGTTTTGAGCTGTTCTAAAGTCTCCAGGTTTAGAGTTTTGTGTCGACCTTTGTGAGGCCCAAAGGTGCAGGTAACTTGTGAGGGCTCAGTAGGTGATGCTCACTTTAAAAATAAATATAGAAACATCCACTTTTAAGATGATTAAATTCCTAAAGAATCGCTTATTTGCATAAAAAAGCACCATAAAGTATTTGGGGTTAAAAAAAAAAGTAGTTGTCCTTAAAAAAAATGCAAATAAGCATTGGTGGAGTGCTGGATTAATTAGTTTTCTTAAAGATTGTGCCCTAAAACAAGAGGAGCCTTCCCGAGCTCTTCTGTCTTTGTGTAAAGGTCACACAGCACGGGCAAATTGCCCCAAATATTTGGAGTTGTGGAGTAAGTTTGGTGAGAGATGAGATGAATAAACGAGTGCCCTGCCCAGGAAAAGTGCCCTGGAGCAGCAAAACTCCGGATGGAACATTCCCAGGAACTCCTTGCAGGAGGAGATTCCCCTTCCTTCCATCAGCTGATATCTGGGACACCCAACCACGAGGAGATTTAAATAGCTCTTCTAATAATAACTGAAGATATTTATGGGTATTTGGAGATATTTTCATCCTCCAGATAAATATGCAGCACTGATTCCTGGTTAGCACCAGGATCTCGTGGCAGCAACTGCTGCTGATTGGAATTATGTTCTCCTAAATCAGGGTCAGCTTGGGCTTCCCCCAGCCCTGAGATGTGTGGAGGGAAAGAAAAGCTCTGCTCTTAAGTGGAAGTTTCCAAAGGCAGGAATTCTCACTTGGTGCATTTGATGTGAGTTCAGAGCCAAATAAAAGAAGTTGTTTCAGCCGTGGCTCTTCTTCAAACCCAAAAACTGGAGAGTTTTCCCCATCCCTGAATTTCATAATATGGCTAAGAAATAAAAAAAAAATTAGGAAAAGCAATATAAATAAATAAATAAATTTTAAAAAATGGACAAAAGCTTGAAAAATAACCTCCTCTCTTTTCTTAGATGTGGGATCAGTTCCCTGGAATAACAATAATGCCAGGGTTGTGGGTTTGACCCCTGTAGGGACCATTCATGAATTGAACTCGAAGGTCCTCGTGGGTCCTTTCCAGGTCAGGATATTCTGGGATTCTGTGAATGACAGAGCAGCCAAAAAGCTGCCTCAGCCCTCAAGTTCTAAGGTAGATGGAGATTTCACCAAAAACTTCAGAGATTCTTCCCATGCTGACTGACCCAACCCAAACACCACCTGATCCCCAGTGTGGGGTGAGCTCCAGACCCACGAGGATTGCAGAGATCAGCTGAGTTTCACTTCAGGAGAGGAATAAATGGAACATTCCTATGGGGCACAGCAGAATAATTCAGTCTTGCTCTGCCCTGCTTGCTCTTAAACCCTCCTGACAGCACAGCCTTTACCTTTGTTATACATTTCCCTCCTTCCTCCCCAAAATACATCTATGTCTAAAGTGCATGTGAGGGGAAGAAACACCCCCAAATTTCCATGTAACTCAGTGTACAGGATGTAACTCAGTGTACAGGGATGTAACTCAGTGTACAGGGAGGTAACTCAGTGTACAGGGATGGAACTCAGTGTACAGGGATGGAACTCCATGTACAGGGAGGTAACTCAGTGTACAGGGAGGTAACTCAGTGTACAGGGATGGAACTCCATGTACAGGGATGGAACTCAGTGTACAGGGATGGAACTCAGTGAACAGGGATGGAACTCAGTGTACAGGGATGTAAATCTCCCCCCAGCTCCAGCCCTGACAGCTGTCACTCTGGGTTAAGCTGTCCCCATCTCAGCAGGTCATCCCCAGAGTGCCCCCCGTGATGGTTCCAGGCCCCCATCCATCAGCTGTCCTTCAACTCATCCTTCTGAGCTCCACACTTCATCCCACCTGCTCAGGGTTAGAGCAGCTCAACCCCAGGAGGAGGAAAAGCCACAGTGACCATAAAACAGCTGGGTGTTCCAGCTGCTGTCCCAGGGGTTCAGCCACTCTCTAGCAGAGAAAATCTAAGATTAAAATGCATTTCTCACAGGATTCTCCTCCAGCTTGTGCAGCTGAACCTCAGGCCTGCTCCAATCTGCCACGTTCACTCACTGCAGGCAACAGAGAGACATGGATAGGAACAGGCAGCTCTGGCCACACGCACTCATAAATATACAGATTATTACACAACCAAATTTGCATTGCTCTGGTGTCAGTGCCTGTGAAAACAAGGCAGGGGCTGCTCTGGCCATCACACAGTGCCTTGGATATCCTTTCCCAGCTGGATTCCCTGGGCTTTCCTCAGTGCTCTGATGTTTTAAGTTCATGTCCTTGCTCATCTTTCCCCACGGGGTGGGGATGACACTGGTACGTCCTAATTCCCACCAACAGCCCAAACCCAGGGTTGGCTCTCCATAGAAAAAATATCCAAATTGTTACACAGAGATCTCCTTTAGCAAGTCACAGAAATGCACAGCAAGTGCTGAGCCTTGCAGGGCCCCTGTTCCCTGCTTTGCTCCTGCTCTCATTCCCAGAGCAAGAGGAGGCACTTCTCCACCTGGAAAACTGATGGAGCAATCAGATGGGGAATCTGTCAGAATATACCCCCAAAAATGGCAAATCTGCCAACTTTGGGAGAATTTGGGAGGGGTGGGTTAAAGGGATGAACTGTGTGCCCAAGCCCAGGGCTGCCACCCATCCCTGCTCCCCTGGGCACCGAGGGCAGGGTGGCTGGAGGGCAGTTTGAGCCCTGTGATTGACCCAGGGAGTCACTGGATTTCCCAGCTGCTTCGTGGCCCTGCAGCTCCAGGAACATTTCTGAGACTGCCCAGGGAGGATTAAAGAGCAAGCAGCCAAAAGAACAGTTTTGTTCTGTCCCGAGCACAGCATCACATTGGCACGCAAGGAGGAGCCCAGCAAGGGGAAGAATTGCACTCGGCAGCCCGTGCTCTCATCTGGGTGGATTTGACCATCAAAGAGACAGGCTGGAAAAGAAAGTAATATTGTATTTATACCCAGCTGAACTTTACATATGCACAGTCCCAGAGACTGAGAGTATTTTGTAAACATTAAGAGGTTGGAGGCTTTAAAAATCAATTTATTCCAATCTTTCTCATTGCCTCATATAACCAAACACGATGTTCTTCCCAGGGGTGACAGAATAGTGATAATTTTTAAAGGGTGGGAAAATGTCCAGTTCTTGGGGTGAAGGCTGCAGAGCACTGTAAAATTCAACTGCTGTTTGCAAGCATTTTGAGCATTCAATGACTATTTCAGCCAAGCCATTGCAGAGAATGGTCATTTCTTTGCTAAAGAGTCTAAATGAATGGTTCATTAAAAATCTGATCTCAGTTATTCTGAATGCTTATCTTTGTGAGGCCAGAAGTCACTGGCACTCACGAGGGGTGCATGTGCACAGAAATGTGCCCAATTAAAGGCTCTGGGTCAACTATTCCTTGGACTCTGGGGGCTGTTTTACCTTGGGGGGAACAGGGAGCAGCCCCAGCAGAGCTTTTTAACCCTCACTAAACTCTCTGAGCCACTCCTCTCTGCTGCCAACCACGCACAATGCCTGCTCCAGCATCACACCCGGTGGGACCACATTATTTAGATATCTCCCTGTTTATCACTCCTTCTAGAAAACATCTGGCAACAGCCACAGGCTGTGGCATCACCAGTGACAAATGCTCGTGGCTGGGTCCCCCCAGGAGCAGCCAGCGAGTCACAGAGTGTTATCTCTCACTGGGGACACACCACACCCTTCCCTTTCCCAAGGATGAGCAGCTTTAACAACATAGATAGGTTGGGTTTGTCCTACACAAGTCAGGGAGATACTCCAAAATAAAATATATTGCAGCCATGAAGTACTGTAGGAAGAAATCTCTCTGCTATAACTGATGAACAGGAGCTGAGACATCTGAACACCAAACCCTGGGGAAGGGAGCACAGCCTGTCACAGTGACCAGCTGAGCAATGAGCTGGGCAGAGTTAACACACCCACTGCCAGGAAAAGATGTATTTATTCCCTGCAAACATGAGTGGGGATATTGGTAATGACAGAGCCTCTGTCTCCCCTCCCACAGAGCCCTCTCCAACATGCCAGATTGCTGCTGGAGTTCCTTGACTGAAATCTCTTGCTCTTATCATTAATATCTCCTTCTGGGAGGGAGCCTGGCCCAATTGTCAATAGCAATGCCTTCCACAGGGCAAGATTTCACACTCAGTGTCCCAATCCTTGCTTTTCCAGCTGAAATGAGGATTGGTTCAAAACTGAAGTTAATGACATTTTGTGCTGATGCCTTTTTCTGGATGGCAAAACCTGTTCTGGGAGGTTTGAGAAGGTTCTCTGCAGCATTTCTGCAGGAGCCCCAATTCAACACCCCTATAGAACAGGCCCTCTGAATATAAAATAATGACCAGCAACCCCCAGGATCTGCCTTTCTGCCTCGGTTATATATATATATATATATATTTATATATTTATATCCTGGAGACTCATTCTGTGAAGGGTGACAGGAATTGCCTCACTCCTCTCCCCAATCCAGCCATGACTAATGCCTGTGATGTGCCCTGACACACTGGGAGGAAAGGTGCCACAGAAATGCAAAGCAGCTTTCAGGAACAGAAATACATCGTCTCTCACTCTTCCTTTCCCCAGCTCTTTTGCTGTCACACGTCTTTGTTGTGGTCGTGGTTTATTTTGCAAACAGAGTCGAGTACTGTTTGGCATCAGCATCTTCTCAAACAAACAGAGAGAGCTCAGAGGAGTCCAAATACAACTGATTTCTTAAATATTTATCATTTCACTCCAAGGAAAATATTTAAGAGAAGCAGAACACGAAGTAAAGGAAGGAAAGATACGGTGTTATCTCCCATCAACATCTTCTCAAAGCACAGAAACGAAACACAGAGCTGCTCCCCGAGCATCTCTCAGCACAGGCATCTTGCCATTGCCATTGCCATTGCCAGGCAAAAAGCCACTCCCAAAAGCCCAGCAATTCCAAGCCAGGCAAACCCCCCTTCTCCAATTTCCCTAGTCATGTTCCACAGTGAAAAAAAAATGGAAAAAGATAGTCACACGGATCAAAAAGTCCTCCCTTGAGCAAAAAATGGATACCCTTGCTAAAAACTAACTATGCAGCATTCATTAAATGTGGAGCTGAAGAGCCAGGCCTGGGGGAAGTGACACCTGGCCAGAGCCCTCCCTCTCATCCCCTGGGGAAGTTTTCCATGATAACAGTGACCTTCAGAGCCATGGGAAGGGCAGACAAGCCCTGTGGACACACGAGACATTCTGAGCAGTCCTTGCCTCTTTGGAGAAGCTGGAGAGCCATTAAAGTTTTCCAGAAAATAAGCAAGGACTGACAAGGAACAGAAAGAAGAAGGGGAAACATTCTCCCTATTTTAAATTTTTTTATTTTGTTTTAAAGCAAAGATGCTGAGCCCCAAAAGTGGAGGCAGCGAGGTTCAAATCCCAAGGCCCAGCTTGGTGGGAGGCAGATAAAGGGAAAGGAAAGGACCTGCCTTTGATCTCCACTGTTCCCAAGCTGCATTCCCACATGCAGCCCACCATTTGTTTTCACTTAGGCAGGCTAAAGGAAAAATCCCCTGCTCGGGAAGAGCAACAAACAAGCCTTGCAGAAAGCACGCAGCGACAGCCAGTCAAAATAAGGAAGGAATCAAACCACAAAAGAGAGGCGATGGCATCTCCTAGAGAGGGAAAGGCTCAGGGATGCTCTGGGGATCTTTCAGCCAGGAATTTCAGAGTGCCCCAAATCAGGGATGGATAGATAGGGATCAGCCCCTCACATATCACTGGATCTGCCTCCTAAACCAAAGCACTCCTAGTTTGGCAGCAGAGAGCCCTGCAGGGACAGCCCTGGCTCAGCCCACTTCACCAGGCAGGTTGGACAGGATCACAGCTGGAGGGAGCACAACCCAACACAGCATTGTGCTTTGTCATCACTGTAATTTGTGTTTTCTCCATCCTCTTTTGCTCATCAGCCCACATAATTGTGCTACTCCCTGTTTCAGGGGCTACTGTGCAACATCCTCAGGATTTGCTGCCTCCTTTAACGCCCCCAACCCCAGCAAGGCTCTTCCCTCCAGTTCTCTTTGCTGGCATCTGGCACAGCATCTGCTGACACGGAGCAGCTCACATGGCTCACAGCTATTGTTCCACACTCGGCACATTTGCAGTCCCCATCACTCACTCACAACCAGGCTCTGAAAAATTTTCATCACAGCCACCAGAAAATTCCTCAAATCTTTTCAATTAAAGCTCACAGCTCAGAAGTTGTGCCTGCCCAGGCTTGCCTTTCTCAGTCAGCCAGTGCATGAGCTCAGAGTGGCATCATTTACCCAAGAGGATAGCTGGCATCACCAGAGCCTGCACGCAGATGACACACTGCATTTATAGTATTCACTGATGGGATGGAAACCCAAAAGCACCAAATCCAGCCTGTGGAACACTTTCAGCTACGTCCCTCAGTTAAAACATTTTTGGAAGTGTGTCTGGTGGGCCATTTTTGTATTGGTTTTTGCAACTGAATAGTGGCTGTCACCCCTTGGCTGGGACAGAGCACATTCCACAGCTCTCCTGGGAATTCCAGAGCCACAGTGGGTCCCCAACTCTGCTCTGTGTTCCTCACAGCATCCTCCTGAACCCTTGCCAAAGGCAGGGAGTGCTCCCGGGGTAAATGCCTTGCAGTGACACCGAGGAGGGAATAAACACACACCAGCAATCAGATTTTTAACCTCTGTGGTCACCAAATGGTATCATTATCAGGGAGGGGTTTGCCCTTCGCCCACTGACAGCAAAATCGAGCCGTGCATTTCTGGACATGCTAATAAAGCACATCATGAAGTGGGTTACAGTCAGTATCATAACACAGCATAGGATAATGGCTCTATCAAAAAGATCCCCTACTAAAGCCTTCAAAGAGGCACTTGTGTGGAGGAAGGAGTTTATGGTTAACACTGAAACCCCACTTAAAAGCGTGAATTAACTTTTGCTGATAAAGCAACACTCGAGACTAGGTCTAATCTGTCTGGAGCTCAGGCAGGGGCGAAGGCTTTGTACTGCAGACAGGGTGTGCAAGGGGGAACACAAACACATGCCCTGGGTGCCAGGGAGCCCTGGAGGTCCCTGGATCCACCTGGCCCATTTCCAGAGGTCCCTTCCAGCCTGTTGGGTGATTCTGTGCCAGCAGCAGCCCCAGCACAGCACACACAGAGCCCACTGCACATCCCTGCCAAGCCCCATCCCTGCTGCTGCCCCTGGTCCAGCCCCAGCCCCTCGCACACCTCCATCCCTGCACCCCAAATGTCCCTCCCCAGTGTGTGGGAACATCTAAAGGGATCATCCCTGCTGCTGCCTCCATCCCTGCACCCCAAAGGTCCCTCCCCAGTGTGTGGGAACATCTAAAGGGATGGTGCCAGAGGATGGGCCATGCTCGGGGCTGCCAACCAGCAGGACAAGAGGAACGGGCACAAAATGATGCCCAGGGAATTCCATGTGAACATGAGGAACAACTTCCTCATTGTGTGGTGACCCAGCAGAGGAACAGATTGTCCAGAGAGGGTGTGGAGTGTCCCTCACTGGGGATATTCCCAGGGATAACCCTCCAGCCACCCCTCCTATCCTTCCTCCCCTCCCCCCCTCCTTCAACCCTCCCATCCCTCTCTCCATCCCTCATCCCTCCCCTCCATCCCTCCTCCTCTCTTTCCTCCTCCCATCCATCCCTCCCTCCCNTCTCCCCTCCCTCTCCCCTCCCTCCCTCCCGGTGCCGGTCCCTCCCTCCGCTCACCGCGCATGTGCGGCCCCGCTCCTGGCCGCGTGTGCGGGGGGCGTGTGGCGCCCGCTCTGCCTTCCCTTCCTTCCCATCCCCATCCCCATCCCATCCCTTCCCGATCCCTGCCGCTCCCCTTCCCATTCCCATTCCCATCCCCGTTCCCCGATGGCGCCGCGGCCGTGCCGGTGCTGAGCGGCGCTGGGGCCGGGCCGGGCCCGCCGCGGGCACAGGTGAGTGCACGGCTATCGCGATAGCGCCGCGACAGTGCCGCGATAGGGGCGAGCGGAGGGAGGGGGGATGGACCCGCACGGGGGTCCCGCAGCCCTGCGGGGTGTGGTGGGGTGGAGGTGGATGGATCGTGGATAAGGGATAATGGATAAGGGGGAATGATGGGTGGGAAGCTGGGATAGTGGATAATGGATCATAGATAATGGATCATGGATAATGGGGATCCGGGAGTGATGGGTGGGAAGCAGGGATCATGGATCCTGGATAATAGGGATCGGGGAGTGATGGGTGGGAAGCAGGGATAGTGGATCATGGATTGTGGATAATGGATCATGGGGATCCGGGATAATGGGGATCCGAGGGTGATGGGTGGGAAGCAGGGACAGTGGATAATGGATCATGGATAATGGGGATCCGGGTTAATGGGGATCCAGGGCTGATAGGGGGGAAGCAGGGATAGTGGATAATGGATTGTGGATCATGGATAATGGGGATCTGGGAGTGATGGGTGGGAAGCAGGAGGGTGATGGGTGGGAAGCAGGGATCATGGATCATGGATAATAGGGATCGGGGAGTGGTGGGTGGGAAGCAGGGATAGTGGATCATGGATTGTGGATAATGGATCATGGGGATCCGGGATAATGGGGATCCGAGGGTGATGGGTGGGAAGCAGGGATCATGGATCATGGATAATAGGGATCGGGGAGTGATGGGTGGGAAGCAGGGATAGTGGATCATGGATTGTGGATAATGGATCATGGGGATCCGGGATAATGGGGATCCGAGGGTGATGGGTGGGAAGNGATGGGTGGGAAGCAGGAATAGTGGATAATGGATCATGGATCCTGGTTAATGGATAAGGGGGATCCAGGAATGGTGGGTGGGAAGCAGGGATAGTGGATAATGGATCATGGATAATGCGGATCGGGGCCAGGAGTGATGGGTGGGAAGCTGGGACAGTGGATCATGGATCATGGATAATGGATCATTGATCACGGATAATGGGGATCGGGGCCGGGAGTGATAGGGGGGAAGCTGAGATAGTGGATCATGGATAATGGATCATTGATCATGGATAATGGGGATCGGGGCCGGGTCGGTCGCTGTGCCGCCTCCTTTGTGCTCTCCTTGGGGTGCTCCATCCCAAATAACCCTGCTGGCCCTGCAGGGGGGGATCCAGGCTTGGGGAAGGTCAGTGGAGCTGCCCGGTGTGAGCTCACCTGGGCACATCCCTGTGTGCCATGCCCTTCTCCCCATGGAACCCCCTGGGCTGTGGGGAGCTGATGGGAAGGGGGCAGGTTTGGTGCCATCTGGGTGCTTTCCACATGAGAGGGTGCAGCAAACAGCACTTTGGACAGAGGCTGGGACAGCCCCCACTGCCCTTGGGTGTCCACTTGGGTGTGTTGGAGGGATTCCAACTCAGAGCAGTGCGTGGCAAGGCAAGAGCCCAGAAGCTTAAAATATGCTCTAAGGATGATCCAAAGACTCCCCTTTTTGAAATGAGTCAGTTCTGAGACTGTTCAAATCCATTTCAAGGGTTTGAGGTTGGAGCTTTTGTAGAATAGGGGCAAATCTCCTGCACGTGTGGTTTCTTTCCCACTGCACAGATGTTTCCTCGTTCTGGTTTTGCAAAACCAGGTTAGCCTTGAGTGAACAACTTCTTTTGACTGGTAAGTAAAGCATTACGTGTTCTTCATGATAAAAGAGCAATAAATAGTTCTTGTGCTTGGGCTGGGTCGTTTTTCATGAGACTTATTGTGCCTTTACCAGGGTGCACGTGTAAAGCTGGTGGGTTTGTAGTGTTGGAACACGTTGGAACCAGCTGGAAGAATCCAAATTTTAGCCCTTTGAGGGCATGTGGTGATTGAGATAATAAAGGTGGGCAGGAGTCAGCGTGGCAAAATGTTATTTAGGGAAACAGAGCTGAAAGTGTTACTGTGCCATTAACACGGGGCATAATGTGCAGAAATATTAGTCAGAAGCAAATTATTGGTTCATCTTTCAGCTTGTGGTCTTGACTTGTTTGGTTCAAGTGTATGTGTGGAGGTTTTGAAGAAACCAAGAGCATCTGAGGCAAGTCAGCAGGAATATCACTGGGGAGTTGTTTTGCTCTTTAGGTTTTCTGGCCAGTGTGTGGCTGCATGCTGCAGTGGGTTTGTGCCACTTGCTGCTGCTGGCTTGTGGAAAATCAGGATTCCAGTTGTTAATCCTCTACTTGCTGTGATGCAGAGTGAGGGAATGGTGGGGATGTTGGATTTAAGGGAGAAGATCCCAGAGGGAGTGGAGGAAATGTGACAAAAAAGGGGCACAGTGCTACTCTGGCCCTTTCCCTCTGGGCTTCTGGTTCTTTTGTGAACTTCTGAAAAGGAAATGTCATCTTGCTGTTTGAATACATTGTTTTGCATGAAGTGTCAAACCACATTATGGGGATGATTCCACTCAACTTCCCCCATTTCAAACCAAACATGTCAAACATCGTGTTTATACAAGAATTCAGTGTGTTTTGCAGGAGCCCAATATCCATATTTCCAAAAATAAATGTTGTTTTTCCTACTTTATTATGGCTAAGAGAGTTTGTGTAGGAGAGAAGGGTTGGAGTGGGTTCCCTTGGCCTTTGTGTCCTGCTCTGCACAAATAAGAGGAAGATGTTGGCCTTTTCCTGAACTGGAGGTTTATTTTCATTCATACTTCCTCAAAATATTCTTTTCCATGTCGTAGTTCTAATTCCAGAGCTCGCCTGTGTGACCAAGGCAAGAGCTATTGTCTGCCAGTGACTGTCTGTTCCCAGGGTGAGGACAGGAAGGGAAGAAGGTATAAAAAGATGTAGGTAAATGTATAAATTCTGGCTGCAGAACGCTGGGATTGCTCCCATGGCACTGTCAGCATGGGTGGCTTCTGTCAGGGGTGGTGTCCCAGTGCTCACCTGCACCTCCTGGGTCCAGCTGAGCAGCATCCTGGACCAGCAAAGCTGCTGAGCTGCTGCATTTTAGGGGTTCTCTGGGCTCAGGAGCATCCTCACAGAGCCCTTTTCCACCAGACTTTTCAGAGTCACTGCTTGGCTGCCCTTGGAATATCTGAGACTGCAACAGAAGAGAAACAAATCGGGGTGTTTATCCGCTTTTAAAGCCCATCAATTCTCCTTGGCAAAAGAGGTCATTTGGGTGTCTGGGGTGAAGCAGGTCAGCAAGTCTGGGCAGTTGGAGCCTGCGGATTTTCCCAGTGGTTTCTATTCTCATGCTAATGCTGCAGCAGCCAGTTTGGGTACCTATTGTGATGAAGATCAGGCATTGCAGCCAGCTGGAATTTGGGCACCGGAGGGAGGGATGCTGCGGGTCAGCTGCCATTCAGCAACCCCGAGCTGCTTTGGGGGCAGCAGTGGCTTTTCAGGGTTCATTTGGGGGGTTTATTGTTTGGCTTTGCTTTGGGTTTATTCCCTTCAACCCGCGTTGGAGCTGAAAGCGAATTGTTGTGTTTGCTGCCGAACAATTAAAGTCTGGAAAGTTCAGTTTGCAGTTTTTGTTGGGGGAGAAGTGTGGGAAGGCAGCAGAATTATTGAGCTGCTCGTTTGAATCCTTGTTCTGCTCCCGTGGGTGACTTGCTGTGTTTCTCCCACTGTTTGTCTGTGAGCCCCCATTTTTTATATATAAATATATATTTAGATATTTAGATATATAGATTGTTGAGCAGTCTGTGGATATTCCTAGGGGGGTGTGTTTGCCACTTGAAACCAGGGTGAATGTGTAAATCTCACTCACAAGGGTTGATTTGTTGTGTGTTTGAGATTGTTTTAGAAAAGTAATGCAGAGGTCTGAAAGAGATGCTTCAAGTTAGCATTTATATTATATATATATATTTTTTTTTTTTCTATTCCAGTGGTGTTTTGTGGGGCTGGGGTCGGTGTTGGCTGGAGCAGATCCACTTATCCACATTTGTGTGCAGAGTTGGGTTATTTGGAGCTGTGTGAAATCATTAAAACCCGCCCTTTAAACTATTTAGTAAATTGGATTTGCTTGACCAGCAGTGGGACAGGAAGTTAATCGTGTTTAAGCTGATGTTGACTTTTCCAATCTGATTTTCGCTGGGAAGAAACTTTGCTACCTAGTCGTTAAATGCACAGTTAATTACCTGCTGATTGGTTAAGCTGATAAACCAAAGCTACCAGGTTTACTGTAATGAGGCTGCTAAATGTGCCTTGTGTCTGTGCCTTAAATGTGCTTCCTTGTGTATTGTCTTGTGATTAAACACGGTGTTAATTATCATCATGCTGAGGACTAGAATGCATTCCGTGTTCCCAGGTGATGACTGTGACACTTCCTTACTCTGTGTTTAGTTACACCCCTCTGGCTCTGGAGTTCATGGTGTTGTATGGGAATATTGCTCAGCAGCTTTTAACCCACAGTTCAGCAAATAACATCCCCCCAGACCCCTGCTTTTTGAAATCATGGTTTGAAGACCCTTTCCTGCCTTTCAGGGTGTGGAGTTTGGAGTTGCATGAGTTGCTGCTCAGTGATCATCCATCCTCTTGCCCTCCCACTTGGCCTTTGCTGCTGCAGGAGCTGCAGTGCTTGCCCTTCCATCCCCTCCCTGGTGTGTCCAGCCCTTTTCCCTGCCCACATCTCCCCACTAATGGTGTGGGCAGCAAACATTGATTTAGTGGCTCCATTACCACTCATTAAGAATCGGGGTTTCTCCAGTTCCCACCATTAATTCATTAAACCAGGAGCCCAGGAGCTTTGGAGCCTGGTTTGCCATGGATTTCAGGGACAAATGAAATACTTAATGTTCCCAGGGGTTTTTGGTTGGATGGAGGGACACTTGGTGAGCCACAGCCTGAGCTCTGGGGACTTGGGTTGGAGATCCAGGAGTGCAAGGTGGTTTCTAAAAGCTTTGTCATCACTTGCTGGCAGACTGAGAGAATCAGTTCTGCTAAAAATAACTTCCACGGCGAGGTGTTAAGTGGTTTGAAAATCCATGTTTCTTCCAGAAAGTCGTGTTTAATGCTCTGGGTGTTTTGTTATCTGAGAGAGATTTATCACTGACTAAACAAACTTGTATTAAAATGTTAAGCTGTTGATTTTTCATATTTTTTTTAATTGCAGTAACAAATTTTCCTGACACTTGGGAGGTGAATTTTCGGGCCTGAATACTCAGAATGCTCAAGGTTCATTTGAGGGCTCTGAGGGGGAAGACACAAGATACAGCTCTTGATGTTTTACAAGCAATTTGATGGGGAATTTTTTGGTGTAATCCCAGAAAGTTTTCCAAATCCAAATGTTACAGCTTGGCCATGTTCTTGCTGACTTCACTAGGGGCGTGTGTGGCTCTTACAGGGCAACCTGTTTGTGCACAATTTTAATTGTTGCCAAAGCCCTGGAGTGTTTGCTGAGATTTCCCCTTTTGCTCCTCCTTATGATTCATGAATGTCTTCGTTAGATTTCCTCACATCCAGCCTCGTGCTGTGCCTTCTGTGGTTGTGTTGTACAAGCAGCATCTCCACAGAGCCAGCTCCTGCCTGCTGGGAGCCATCAGTGTGTTAGCAGGGAGATTTCAGGGGGTTTGGAGAGTTCCTTTGGAATTCCAAGAGCCTGTTTTCCTGCTCAGCAATGCACCTGGCCTGTCCATCCCCCCAAAGTGACAGCTGATACAATCTGATGGAATCTTTACAGATTTTATCAATTTCCATATCAGCTTTTCATGGGATGTGGATGTATTTCAGTGGCTGCTTTCCATAACTTACCCTTCTGATCATCATCTCACCCCTTCCCCTCTGACTGGGGTATAAACAATAAAAATTACTGTTTGGGTGTCATGAGATGTTTCTAATGCTTATTTATGTGTATGGCTGAGGGATTCCACTTTTGCACTAGAATATAAAATGTGGGGGGTTTCTAAAACTCCCAGATGAAGGAGCAGTAGCTCTAAATATTGAGATAAAGCACAGCCTGAAAACCAAATCATACCCCTCCTGCCTCCCTTTTAGGAATAGGCAGAGGTGTCATGTGTTTGCTGGAGGTTGATTCACCAAAGACCAGGGGATTTTTAGTTCAGCAAAAGCCCTGATAATTTATTCCTGGAGGTGTAAATGAGATTCCCTGGTCCTGCAGCTGAATGGTGCCCAAGGCAGAGCTCAGCTGTGAGCTTCAGCCATGGTGAGTGCTGCAGTGATTTCATTGAAGAAACAGGAACAAAAGTGTGTTTGTGACTGCTCTGGAACTGAGAACAAAGGCTGGGGGACCTCTGGACCTCTGGGGCTGTGCATCTGAAGGAGGGATTGTTCAGGAATGGGAAAAACTGCCAGAAGAGCCGAGATCTGCTTTTCCAGACATCTTTCTCCAGCAGTGCTCAATGACCACATTTAAAGCAAAAAAAAAAAAGTTGGTTAATTGGAAGACTCTCTTGTTCTCCCTCCCGAGCTCTGATTTGATCATCAAGCATGCAGGCATGGTTCTTCTCACTTTTTTTTTCCTTTTCTCCACCAAGACAAGCTTGAAACAAATGAGTGTGTGTGCTCTGGGTTTTTTTTTGGGAAGAAATCTTAATGATTGATTGCATCCTTAAACATTTTGTTCTCTCCCAAATGTTCTGTGCAAGTGATTCTGGCCTGTGAAGCAGTTTGTTTTCCCTTGCTTCCTGGGGCTGTTCAAACTTCCCAATTATTTTGCAGCCTGTCTGCTCCAGCAGGGTGGGAGGGAATAATCAGTGCTGGGAGGGGATAATCAGTGTTCCCAGGGAATTGTTACTTCTCTGCACACTGTGTTGAGGGCACAGGTTCTTCAGGCTGTGATTTGTGCCTTATCACTCACCTTCAGCATTTGGGATGTGCTGGAAGAACATATTCCCTGAATTGCTTTGTGCAGAGAGAGGCAAAGCAGAGCATTACAGAACTGAGGGATGCTGATTTTGCCTTGAGTAATGAGTGTAACACACCAGCTGGAAAAGGCATGGCTGTTCATTTGGGTTTCTCATTTCCATCAGGAGGGTGCTCAGGCGTGTGTGTCCCTCTGTCTCCTCCTAAGGAATACTCTGTGCTGCTCTGGAATTGGGGGGAGAGCAGGGAAAGGCTGGGCTTGCCCCACAGTCCCTTGGGAATTGAAGCAGTGCAGGAGGGCAGGAATCCTGGAATCTGGTGGGCTCCCTCCTGGAGCCCCCCTTGGACAGGCTGTTCCCCACAGAGCTGCAGGCAGGTGATGCTCAGGGGGCTGCAGCCACTGGGCACACAGTGGGGCATCCCTTGGGTGTCCCCACAAATGCACAGGAGGAGCTGGGAAAGCTCCAGGTACCCAGAGGATGCAGAAATCAGGTGTGGGTTTGGTGACAGGGTAGTATTTCAAGTAGTGATTCTTCTCGCTGCTAGAGAGGAAAAAAATCCATTTCTTGAAATTACTGGGGGCCTTCAGACCCTCTTCCCCCCTTTTTAATTCCCCTAAGGGGTGCATATGGGGGCTGGCACTCAGGGTGAGGTCTGTAGGTATTTATTGTGTGTTCCCCTCCTTTTTTAGCTGCCCCAAATGACAGCAGATCTCAAATGTCCTGTCTTGCTGGACTCTTCCTAACCCCTGGCTGCAGTTGCTGGGAGATGAGGCTGTGCTGCAGAAACTCTTCAGGCAGAGTGGAAATCTGGCTCCCATGGGCAGGGAGGACTCTGGTGGATGCTTTTCCACCTCTGAAATTCTTCACCACCACTGGGTGGTTCTCCCTGTGCTTTTTGCTTCCTCCCCCCTGAAGATGCTCAGCAGCTCGAGCTGCTCAAGTGACCCAGAGCAATTGCATCAGGAGGCCAGGACACCCTTGGCTAATTAGTTCTGCAGCCCTGTTGTGTTAATTTAGGGATAATTTAGGTGTCTGCAGTACAACTTTCTGAATATTTGCACCTATATCCCAAGGAAAGCTTTTTATCATAGCTACCCTTTGCATTCCCTGCTTGCCAGGTGCTGGGGGTAAGAATGAAACCCCACTTCACTTCTCCCATTAAAAGTGGAAGTGAAAACACCGAGCTGGGTGTCTTAGAAAACTTAATTTGTCAGTTCTGCTCACTGGCAAACGTGTGTGGAGGAGGGAGGCCATATGGCTGCTAAATATAACCCCACTTTCTCCCCAAGAAGGCCAGAAGTTCACAATCTGCTGGTAATAAGAGTGTGCTGTGGATTTGAAGAGTGGGCTGAGTGCAGATTAAGGTGATGGGAAGAGAGCCAAGGGGTAATCCAATAAAAGGGCAGCATTTCCTGGGAAGGTGAGCCTGGCTGACCCTGGGGACATGCTCAGCATCCTGCAGGTGCTGGGTTTGGAGGGGGAGGGTGGCAGTAGCTCTCCAGCTCTGTCCTTTGTCAGAGCTCTCCACCCTCTGGGTCCCCTTCTTGTTTGCTTTCAATATTTGCCCTGCTCAGCCCAGGGCTGGGATGCTGAAGAACTGGGATGTCCTGCTGGGGCTGTTTGAGTAAGAGCAGGAAAACAGAGTTCCTCCCAGCTCCTATCTTTGAGTTTCTGTTAATACTGCTCACTGTTTGTGTGAGGAGATGCTGCCAAAAGACAGGTTATTCCATGGTTTCAGAATCATTGAAATACAGTAGTATTCCTACAGGATATTTTAAAGCTCTGTGTGTGTGAATGCATTTGAAGGGAGTGAAAATTAGCAAGGCACTGTGCAGTGGAGTATTTCTGTGTGTTTTTCAGCAGTGGATGTGTGTGTGAAGTACCTGGACATGTGGATTAGTCCTTTTCTGAGGGGAAACCCCATGGAGAAAACAGAGCTCCAAAATAATTGTGAATTTGTCCCCCCTCAAAAAAAAAGTTTACTCACTCTGCCATATTGTGGTTCTGTCTCCTCTTTTTAAAAGGAACCATCCCAAATCTGTATTAAACTTCTGATTTAGCAAAGCTAAAACATACTTTAACACATTTAACATACTTTAGTGTATGTTAAATGTTGGCCTGGGTGTAGCAGGGCTCTGGATGGGCTAAAAAGGCATTGCTGAACCCAGGCAGGAATATCTGATAGGAAAAGCTTATCCTGGAAAAGAATCAGAAGAGAAACTCTTGGTTCTGTTGCTCCAGGCCTTTAAAACATTTCAAAGGGGTGAGAGTGGATTGACTGGGGGGGGTTTTGGTGGCTCCACACGAGCTGTGCAGATCCCAGCCTGCCAGGAGCACATGTGCTCCTGCACTGCCTTCTCTGGGAGCTGAATTAGACACAACAAGAATGCACTTTGTTGTGCTTTAATAATAAATAACAGCACAGCAGTTTTGATCTTCAAAGCGCTGCTCAGGCCTTCATTAATCTTCATAATAGTCCTGGGAGAGACTTAAAAATACTGCCTAGCCCTTTGGCCAAGGGGATGTTGGAGGGTTTGCTTAGGGCCACTTTGTCAGGACCTGCTGGGACAGAAATTCCTGGCACTGGGAGCTCAGGATAACTCTGGGGGCTGCTCTCGTTTATGTGTTAAAATTCCAAAAAAGAAATTTGAATCCATAAAGAAACGGAGTCCAAGGTTATTTTGGGTTTCCAGAGGGGTGTTAGCTTATGCATATGCATGCTGGAGTTTCCCTGGTGAATATTCCTGGAGGCAGAAGGTGCTGGGGCAGAATAATTGAAATTATTCTGGAGGCAGAAGGTGCTGGGGGTTTGTGTGTGTTGCTGGGTGTGGGAGCAGGGGGTGGAAAGTGCCCTGCAGAAAGCCAGGGGCACAACTGGGAAATAAAGTATAGATGGCTTTAGAATCCATAGGACACATGATAACTACACAGAAAGTGTCTCTCATCTGCCTTCTCTGATCTTCCTAATTCTTTGTAAGGTTTAAAATAAGGAGAAGAAGAGGAATTAATGTAAGTGCTCGATTTTCAAGGTTTTTCCTCAATAATTGCTGCTTGGAGTTCTGAACCAGATTTAGAGAGCACAGTGCTGTCTGAAAGCCTGTGCCTCCATTTGGAACATCAAATAAGAATGGCAGAGTGAAGGGAGATTGTGCAACCCATCTGGAGAAAGGGCTTTATAATTATAATCTAGAAACAGGAATTATATCCTGAAATAATCCCGTGTGCCCAGTGGGATCCAGCACTGCCCCATGTGCATTTTTCTCACAAAAAATAGGGATGTTCATTAATATAACTGAGAACTTGTTTGTGCTGGACCTGGGGGAGCCACAAACACTAATTACCCTGAGAATTGAGATGCATCCCAGCAGTCACACCTGAGTTTGCTTCTGCCCTACCACACAGAAAGTTTCAGATTCTCTGCAAAGCAGCTTTTCCTGGGCTGGGATGTCCCAGAACAACGAGGAGCCCCTGCAATGAAGGCTGGGACATCAGTCAGGCTCTGTAATTCCTGCTGCAGGTTGCACCAACTGCAGGAGGAAAGAGCAGGAACTGCCCTGCAAAGGGCAAGGCTGGAACCTGTTGAGCAGGTTGGGAGGATTCCTCAGCACAGGGAGCTGAGCCAGCAGGATCCTGGAGGTGATGCCAGGGAGCTTCACCCAGTGGTGCCCTTGGCATCTCAGCACCCGTGGCAGGGGCAAAGGGCTGCTCAGCATCCCCTCTGAGGCTCAGCAGCTCCCAGTTGCTTGGCCCCTGTGCCCTGAGCAGGAATCTGGGAAGGATTTCAATGCCTTTTGGAAGCTGCTTAGCAATGCAGTGCCTTGGGGTCCATCTGGAGGCTGGGATTTGTTTGGAATACAAGATGCGACTCATGGCAGAGCTGTGAACAGTTCCTCGAGTTCTGAGCCATCAAGGGTTTTAAAAACTAGAGGGTTTTATTAGTAAGGATTTGCAAATGGCATGATTTTTCTGTGGTGGGCTTAGACCTTCTGTTCTCCTGTGTTTTGATCCATGAGAGCAGCAAATCTTGCTTTCATAGAGGGAATACCTTGAGCCCATAACCCACAGGATGCATGAGGTGTGAAATCTGCTTCTGTGAGTTGTGTTCCTGCCCTTGTGGAGGGTGCCCAGCTGGTCAGAGGGGTAAACTGGGCACCAGCAAACAAGCTGGGCAATAACCTGTGTGTTTTAGTTTCCCAGGGATGCTGTGGCAATGAGGAAAGGCTTTGGGAGCTGAATATCCTCGTGGTTGTGGAGCAGCTGTGCCTTAGGATGGGGTCTGATGGAGAGGCAGAGATGGGATGCCCCTCTGCTTGGAAATGACTTGGAGATGGACCTGAATGCCTTTCACAAGTTTTTAAAGCTATTTTTACAAGGGCAGCAGCCTCAGTGAGATGGCAGGAACACACAGGGGTGGTTTGGTGTGGGGTTTTTGTGCCTGGGGTTTATTTCTGGGCTGAAGTGTGTGCTCCTCCAGAGCCTGACAAAGGTCTTTTTTGCCCTTTCTGAGAGTCATTCCTGATGCTGCACCTTGGCCAGCTGCTTGGAGATTGGGCACACTGGGCTATCTTCTCAAATGCAGTAAAATCTCATTCCTTATAGGGGTTACTGATGGTTTACCTACTCAATTAGGGCTTCCAGAAATGAGGATGGAGGTGTTTGACATGGAGGAGTTCAAGTATTTGCTTTTAAATCCTCTAATCCTTGCCTGAAATTCTATGAGCAAGTTGCCAGACAAAGTGCTGGGTGGGGGGCCAGACAGTGTATGGGGGAGGCATTTCAAAGATCTTGTTATATTTAATTTTCAAAAATAACTGCAGAGGCAACTTGTTCCCTCCCCAAATGCTGCATGTTCCAAATCTTCCTAATCTGTGTGGTGTCCAAATCCATCCAACAGGCCTTGTAAAACCCAGGCATTTTTCTCCAGTTGGTTCAGTGAGTCCAACAAATGGATAACTCCCCAGGACTTGAGTTTTTCTCTTGCTTAAGAGTGGCACAAAATGATCTTTAAGTGGGCTCAGCAGTGTGGTTGTAGCTCTGTTTCTCCCAGGGACACTGGATTTTCAGTAGGATGGGGTGACACCTCCCAACCACTGACCTGCTGCCCCCTGGGCTGCTCTCCCTGATGTTTGGCAGGATTAATGCTTGGCCAGCACATGGATTTTCTCCAGGACAGATCCTGTGTGTGTGGGGAAACACAGGCAAGGTGGAGCTTCAGGGGATGGGTTGTGAGAGAGGGTTGTGAGGGCTGTTTGCTGACTGACATATGGTCTGACAGAAGGTGCTATTTACCACCCCAGAGCCTGAACTTCAGGGAAGTGCTTCTCTTTTTTAAACATTTTAACTCTATTAAGTACTTGTAGACATCTTCCAACATCCTGGCCAAGACAGTTGACACTTTGCTTTTCTTCTGCTTATCCCATCTGTTTGTTTTCTTGCTTTGCTTGGGTTATAAATAGATTTTAGTGTTTCAGGGGCTGAGGGTCTCAAGAAGCAACGAGCGCTTGCAAATCTCTCTTGGCTTTTTACCTGCAAGGGTTTGGGGTCTTGGACCTTCCCATGAGATGGAAGTGGAATCCAGGCTGACTCCCAGGCTGGAAAAATTGCTCTCTAGTAAAGTCTGGGGCAACTTCTTTCCAAGTCATCCCAGGAATAACAAACTCTTGAAATGGAGTGTGCAGTGAGGATGAAGAAGTGATGTCAGAGGTGCCACTGGTTTGGGGTGGAAGAGGCAAAAAGCTCCCCCCATGGGACAAACTGTTACCTTAAAACTCAGGCAAATGGCAAAGCACATCAATCCCTTTAGCACTGGGGTGGATTTTGAAAGGGGAAGGATTCAGAGGGAATAAAAATGCTCTGGACTTGAGGAATGATCCCTGATCCCATGGGAGTTGCTGTGGGAGGAATTGCAGTGAAGATGTTGTTTATTTGGTTTTGGTGTTACTGCTTTTGGAACAAACACTTTCCAGGGTCTCCCCTTGAGCATCCACAGAGCTGCACATCTTAAGAAGGTGAACAAAAGTGAAACAAATGCTCAGGTGTAGATTTAGAGAAAAGAGAAATGAAAAAAGCCCCTGAAATGGCTTGTGTTTTCTGAGCTTGTTTTGCATCCCTCTGGCTGATCCTGGTGTCATTTCTGTGGCAGGGACTGCAGTTCTACAGGGGGAGAAGTTGGGAATGTGTGCAGACAGTTTGGGATTTTATTTTCTGCTCTGATCCTTCTTTTGTCTCCCCCAGTCTCTCTGGAACAGGCTGATTGAAGTGTGGGTACCCATCCCCTAAAACAGTGTCAGGATCCTTCCCACTCCCCTCCCAGTGATCAGTCCTGCAGAGGAAAAGCAATAAATGTTTCTCCTCCCCCTTTCTCAGCTGAAGTGCCTTCTGCTCTTCCTTTTTTCCCCCCAAGTCATAAGGAAATGGTGTTCAAAGCTCTAAGCAATAAACTTCAATCAGTTACCACTTTTGCTGCCTCAAGGTTTAGGGGGTAGAAGAGTTTGAAGTGAAGGTCCAGCCCCCCCCAGTTTCCTGTGTTCCCACTCTGTCCCATCTATATGGGATGGAATCTCATCCCAGCCTGCTGGATGGTGGTGTTTGTAACTTCTTAAATGCAAATAGTGAGCAGAATGTGAAGGAAAGGGGTTTTTATTGAGGTTATTAAGCTCTTTCTGGTGGGAGGCTCTTGCACACAACAGACAAAACTATTCTCTGCTTCTGTGAAGCTTTGTGAAGATTAAGAGATTCCAAACAGGAAAATCTGTGTGGATTTGTCACTTAGAGATTTGTTTCTTAAGAGATTCCAAACAGGAAAATCTGTGTGGATTTGTCACTTAGAGATTTGTTTCTTAAAAGGAGTGTTTGTAACAGGCAGAAGAGATTCTGTCAGAACTGGGGGATGAGGCAGGATAGGGAGGTGAGCTGGGTGTCTGTTCTGATGCTCAAAACAGAGAGGAAAACTTCGAGTCCTTCTTAACTCCATCAAACCTCCCTCTGAGAGTGTTTAAACGAGGGCTGGGTTTGCTTACAGAGGCCATACATTGAAATAGGGTTAAACTGTAAACCCCAGTGCATTCCTTCTGGGGAGACACAAACCAACACACCTGACAGGATTCTCCCACCAGCATTTTATGCTCTGAGTTTGGCACAGGCCCCTTTCTGGTGGTGCTCAGGAGAGCTGGGAGTGTTCTGAATTAAGTTTTATTGAGTGTAACCAATGC
Organism: Campylorhamphus procurvoides; assembly: GCA_013396655.1. NCBI lineage: Eukaryota > Metazoa > Chordata > Aves > Passeriformes > Dendrocolaptidae > Campylorhamphus > Campylorhamphus procurvoides. The sequence goes on along the minus strand of WBMV01003268.1, from coordinate 38,160 downwards.
ACAATGAAAGATGTGATTAAAAACCCAGGGCCAGAGTAAAAGCAGGTCAAAAATCGTAGTAAAGATGATTATGGTATTGAAGTCTTCCCTGCCTGGGGGAATATTGCAATATCATCCATCTGGCAGCCTCCTCCTGTGTGTGGTGGGATAAAAGATGTTCTTTGCAGGATCCTGGAATTGGGTGGAGGTGGAAAATCCCTTGTGCTCCAGGAGAGGGACAGCAGGGGAGGCAGAGCCAGTGGCCAGAAGGGCTGCTTGAATCACTTTTTTTGGCATGGAGAGGTTCTTTTGGGCTCTGCTGGTCTCTGGGGGGTTCCTCAAGTCTTAAACATGGGGGTCCAGCTGTACCTAAACCCTCTTGGCTTCCCATGGGATGTGCATGTTGAGAGAGGGGGGTGATCCCATCAGTGCCTTCAGCCAGATGGGCAGGGAGATGTCTCTGAGCACACCCAGTTTTCCTGGAAATTCAGATTTCCTTGGTTTGTATCCCCTGGGGTTGTGGGGAGGGTGGATAGTGCAGCCCTGGCTCCCTTTCCCCCTTCCCTTCCCTGCTGCTGCATTTCCCAGAGGGATTTCTCTCCAGCCTGGGTTTGACTGTTGTGGCAGGAATGTCTCACCCACCTCCCTGGAGGGATTTCTTTGGCAAAGTGCAGAATGTGCTGCTTTGCTTTGGTAGAACCCCAAGGCTGAACATTTCCCTAATGTGCTGGAAATAACCCCTTTTTAAAGTTAAAAAAAACGGGTTGTCAAATTAATTTCATGTTATTTTAAATTCCAAGTAATGTAGTTATTTATCCCGTGTTATTAGAAGCTTTTTAGGTTGCTTTTTCCCCTCTTCCTAAGAGAAAATTGCTTTTTTCCCTCTTGCTTTCCCCTAGAAAAAGGGGATTAAATGGCCACATTTTGCAAATGAATAAATCTCTCAGGAGTGGCTTTAATAAACCTTTTCTCAGCCTTGCTGTCCATCATTTGGAGGAGGAAATATTGACAGAGCAAGGAGGTTTTTGCCTCCTTTGATGTGAGGGTTTGACACATCAAGCTTTAAATAGCCCCAAATGGCACTTGGAAGGAAGATGGGCAGGAAAAGGGAATGACTGATGAGACAAATTGACTTCATAACTTCCCACTTAGCCAAAAGATAAAACTGGTTTCCATCTAATGCTCCTCATTTATGGTAGGACTGACCAAGAGGAAACTCCTGTGAAGGGTTTCTGTGTCCCAAATCAGCCTCTGAACAGAGAAATCCCCTTGCCTGGGGCTGGGTTTCAAAAATCCACTTACAGGTGCAGATTTCCCACGTGCCTCCATCGAAACAATTGGAATTAATTTGGAATTTGAATCAATTAAGCTCACAGGGTCAGCACATGGAATAGTTTGTTTTGAGCTTTGTTTCCTGTGGAAATCCCTGAATTTTGGGTAACTTTGGGGAGTTATTTCCCAGTGTATTTGCCCAGGGGGCTGAAATGGGAGGGAATATTTAGGGTGCCAATTCCCTGGCACAGCTGAAGGCTGGTCTGGAGTGTAAAATCCAGTTTGTTTGTTTGTTTTTCTTTTCTATTTGAGCAAAATGTGCTAAAGACTTTGTGCTGCTGAGCTGTCACTTCCCAGGGGGGGTGGCCTTTTAACTGGGAATGGGATTTGCCAGTTCAGGGTATGTGTCATCTTCATTTTATCAACAATTCCTGCATCAAAGTGGGGTTTGGAATTTCCCAATGACACAATCATAGGGACAGGGGAGAGGGTTGGATCTCCAAATCATTTTCATCCTCTCCCTTTCTGGCAGTTGAAATGTTATTGACCAACACTATATTTGTGTTTGTTCAGCACCAATATCCTCTGTAAGAGTCACCATCTGTCTCGTCTCGTCTGCATCTGTGCAGGCAGTTTGGGCTTGTCTTTAACCCTGGGCAGGCTTATTTTTAGGATCTGTGGTAGGTGATCAGCTGCTTTGGTTTTAATTAAAAAAATCCATTAGTAAACCCAATAGAATAATTTATATTTTAAAAAATATAATCACACTGCCCTGCTCCACACAAATGCAATTGAAAACAATTTATAATGTCAGACCTTCTCCTGAATTTCTGAGTTTGATAAATGTGAGTGAGCCTTGCAGAGAGGGAATTTTTAAGTCCTTCCTCCAGTGGGTTTGACCCTAAAACAGCTTTAATTGTGCCCTGGTACCTCCTCCTCTCCCAGAGGGTTTGGGCTCGTCCAGGGTTTTCCAAAGTGGGAAAACTTTTAGTGGGAATTCCAGAAAAAACCCCTGAGATTTGCTGAGAGCTAAAAATCTTTGGTATGTTAAGCAAGATGCTGCAAATAGTGTTATTTATCAATTTTATTTCTTTCTTCCCTGTCCCCCCAGGGGAGTTTGTAGCTCTGTGCTTGCTGGAGATCATTCTTGAAAGGATGTTTTCCTTTCTCCTGGCTGTTGAGGATAATTATCGTGGTGTTTCTTGTTAGAACTCTTACAGCCCTGCCTTTGCACTCTGCTTTTAAATGTATTTCCCTGCTTGGAGAAGATAGCAGTCATTAAATGGCTCGTGAGGTGAGGTTTGCAGAACTCAGAGTAAGGAACATGACAGGGCTTGAAATGATGCAGTGGAAAAAAATCCCTGGCTCAAGGTAGTTTAAAAACCCAGATTAATTCATGTTCTGAGCCTCTCACTGATGTTAAGGGGGTGCTTTGGTGGTTTTTCCTTTCTTGCTCCTCTCTTAAAACCTTCAGGGAGGTTCCAGCTCACCTGTTTTTAGAAGGAAAGTGCCTTCATGTGTCACTTAAATTGCCTGAGTAAGAACTTGTCTGCTCTTAAAAAAGTGAGGGAGAAGGATGGGGCAGGGCAGGGGATTGGCATGGATGGGTTTGGGGCTCCTGAGTGAGTCCCAGGGGACAGGAGGATTCTGCTGAGGGTGGACAGTGTGATTTGGGATGATGGACCTGAATCACTGAGGGGTTTTTATTTAATTCACTGGCTGAATGGATCACTTTGTGGCTCTGGGGATGTTTGAGCCAACAGAGCCACACCTGATACAGTGGAGTTGGCATTGAACACATTTTAACATTGCAGAAAATAAAAATCATATAATGAAATAATAAAAAATCCTATAATTGAACTTTGTGAGTCCAACAGGATTTTAGGGTTGTATCTTCCTTATTGTTTGCTCTGTTTTCTTTTCTTTACTAATGAACCACGTTGTGCCCAAGTCAAATGATTTGTTACTCCTGCTTTTCCAAAGGCATTTTTACAAACCCTTTGCCTGCTTTATCTGCAGCAGAAGAAAATCTGCTCCAGGCTCTGAGCCTTGTGCTTGATTCCCAGCTGGGAGGGGGATCTGCTGAGCTCCAGTGACTTTTGGGACAGGGGCTGCTCCCAAATGAGGAGGTTTTGTTGTATTTACAGCCCTTCACCCTTCTGGAGGTGCAGAAAACCAGACATTTCAGCACAGGGAGCCCACTGATGGCAGGGGAGTTGTTGGATTTAACCTGGAGCCTGAGCTGAAATGAGATGTAAACCAGAATATTGTTGGATTTTATGAATTCTGCCCCTTCCTCTATCCTTTGAGGCACTTTCTCCATGCTTGGTTATTCCTCTTGGTTGCCTTCTAAGATGTAGATATGTTAATTTTTCTGAAAAGGAGGTCTGGTGGTTCATCCCCAATGGAAAAACCATACCAGCATGTGGGGAAAGATGGGTTGGGATGAACCTGAGCAGGCAGGACATCTCAGAAGGACATGGATGTGATAAGTTAAGAGAGAGTTCAGGTCACAAACAGGTCATGCTGGACAAAGGATGCTTCCACCAAGAGATGCTGAAAATCTGCCTGACTTCAGGCCACAGCACCACTTCTTTGTTTTTTCCCTTCCCTTTTCTTTATTTTGAAGCTCCCATCGTGTGGCTTTGCCTCTTTAAATGTGGCTTATTTTCTCTGACAGCCCCTGCCTTTTGGCTGCATCTCCTCCTGGAGGACTTGTGGATTTAAGAGGAGGTCACCACTTGAGCGTGAGAAAAAGGGGGGGATTGAATTGCAAAGGAGCAGATTTGTCTCTTGGAATTCCTGGGAGAACAGCCTGCATTCTGTGGATTGTGGTTGGGATTGGCAGGCACCCATGGAAGGGGCTCACAGAGCCAGAGCTGGGCTGCATCCTGGAGGATGGAGTGTCCTTGGCTTTCCCAGGGGTTACCAGGGCATGAAACCACCCAAATCTCTGTTTGTGTGCATTAGAAGGAGCTTTTAATGGGCCATTTTCTTCCAGTGTTCTGGGGAAGGCAGAATATTTTCACCCTATAGTCACATCGAATCAATCACCATCTTCTTTTAAAGTGGAATAATTTATGCCCTGCAGGAAACACATTAGAAAGATGGATTTTTTTTCTGATTAACTTTGGAGACCTGTCTCTGTTTAGCACATTGTAGTTGTGATCCACGTTCTATGGGTGTTTGAGCAGAGCAGTGGTGGCAGTTTGTGTTGTGCCAGTGCAAAGGGATGTCCTGAATCACAGAAAAGACCAGGAGAATTCTATATATTGAGGGGAAAAGTCTCAGTATTGTTGTAAAATGTAGCATCACTTTCTGCTTCCATTCAAAGTTTTAAAAAAACTCGTTTTCCAGACAACAAAGAAGCACTGGGCACAGAGAAAATAATGTGAATTATTGCTTGGCAAAAGCAAAGCTGCACATTTCCTCTGTGTGCTGGCTCTGCTCCAGCTGCTGGTGGGGACACCAGAGTCAACTCCTGACTTTGGGGCAGGGGGGGATTGGGGCTTGGACCAGATGTTTATTCCAGCTGTTCCTCTGGGCCTTGCAATGGCTTTTGGCTCCTTCTCCCTCCCTGATCTCTGAGTCCTGCCCACATCCCTCTCCCCTCCCTTTGCCATGGATATGGAATGGGATGCACCCAAGTGCTTTAAAACCTCCAGCAGATGTGGGAGCATTGATTATTGGCAGACTAATCATCCCAAATTCCACTGGCTTTCTCTTCATTGGGCCAGAAGAGATGCAGGGATAAAGCCCAGAGTCTTTGGGGAGCATTTTTAATTCATGTGCTGTGTATTTGATGCTTAGAAGCAAATAATGGGGAGGTTCATAACTGCAAGGCAAAGGGGGGAATTTTCCTCCTGAAAAATGACATTTCCAGGCTGGCAAGTGAGTCTGCTTTTTATTCCCAGGTTGGTATTTCAGATCCATTCAGCTTTGCAGCATCATCCTTGTTTGGAGGCACTGCCTGCCAAGGGCTGTCCAGGTGTTATTTCATCTTGGCATTGACTTCTACCCAGGTATTTCCATGGTACAGATACTTAACTCAGATATTTGGGATATTTAACTCTCTCTTCAACACTTGACAGATATTTAACTGAGGGCAAGGGCTCAAAATTCCACAGGTACAGGGAGATTTTGCCCAAGAAAGGTTTCTAGAGGGCTGTTCCCCAGGATAAAACAGTGGATGTTCTCTCTCTCAGCTCCTTTTTGGGTTTAAATACTAGCATTTCATACATATATATACAAGGTACATACATTGTCTCTATAAAAGAAGCTCAAGTTAAAACTACTCAGTTTTAAGACTGCTTTAAATCATTTAAATGCTGCTTAACAGGATGCTGCAGCTTCCACTTTTAAGATGATTTAACAACAATCTGTGCTGGTTGAGCTGCACAGAGTCACAGAAATATCTAATCTTTTCCCCCCCCCAAATATTTTTGTCATCCTTGTTTTTAAATTGTTTCTTTCCCAGTGTTTTAAATTCTGACTGTTCCACTACATCTTATCATGTTCTTTTGCAGAGCACACCCCCCAAACCCAGCAAACTTTGCAATTTATGGCCTTAGTGCTGGAGCAGGAGTTGTTCTGCACACAGAGCTGCTTTGTTGGGATGTTTCAATCCTTTGGGCTCCTAAAAGCAACCCCCTTGTGTGTGATGGCTGGGCAAAGAAAGAGAATCAGGAGGATAAGGAGAAATTTGGGGGGGAAGGTGTGGCCTGACTGGCCATTGATATTTAAATTGTGAAGTCTGATGGAGAACAGGGGTGAGGTGGGATTTAGCTGAGCATGGTCCTGCCTCCTTCTCCTCGATTTTCATGGAATATTTGGGAAGAACACCCAAGGGAACAGTGATAGCACTGAGCTGGTGTCTCCCAGTCACCACTCTTACTTTTATAGTGTTGATGAGCTTATAAATAATTTAATGTATCGAGCCCTCAATGAAAGGCAGCTTAAGATCTTTCTGCTGAGCAGAGGTGACCATCCTGCCTTGAAAATACTCAGATTTCTCATTTTGGGAGAGTCTGCACCATGAAAGGGGAGACCTTGGAGGATTGAGGTCGTTGTGCTTCAAGTTTTATCCAAATCTCAGTGACTCCAGGGTGGGTTTGTTCTCCTTTGGTGCCATCCCATGGAGCTGCAGAGGGTTTGGCCAAGGCTCTCAGCACAGGCTGGGCTGGTTGGGGGGTCTGTGCAGGGCCAGGGGTTGCACTGATGGTCCTGTGGGTCCAGCTCAGGGTGTTCTGTGATTCCATGAGCATGGAGAATGCTTTGCACACTGGCCATGGCTCTGGAGTGCTGGGAGAGCCCAGCTTTGGTATCTCCTGCTGCCCATGCCTTGGAGCAGCCTTGGGGAGCTGAGATCTCCTTGGCATGGAGAGCAGCTCAGGTGCTCAGGGGGATGATGATGCCCTCCTGTTAAAGCTTCAGGAAAGATTGATTACAAAAGATTTCCTTTCCTTGAACACAGCATATTCCATGACTCTGTGACTTCCCAGGTAGAGCTCAGCCCTCCCAGCTCTTGGCTGGCCCTGGCACCATCCCTGGGCATCATCTCTGGAGTGGTGGGGCAGGACCCTGCCTCTCCCAGCCCCAGGGGCACGTCATTTATTGGAGCTGTCATTTATTGGGGCTGTTTGTCTCTCAGAATGTGTGATTTTACAGGGCAGTTCTCCCAGGAACTCAGCAATTCCCAGCTGCATTCAGCACATCAGCAGCAGGTATGTTTCTAAAGGCTTGCTTTCTTTCCCTAGTTAGCTTGCTTTCCTTCCTCCTTAGGTTTGGAGTTGGATATAAATGTCTGGAATTAGTGTTTGTTTGCAGTTCAGCCTCTCCCTGGATCTGGTTCTGGTGGATCCAGTGAAAAGCTTTCTGGAGAGGGATATTCAAGCAGTGCCTGGGTTAAGCCTCTTGCTTTCCCCCAGCTCTAATTCCAAATCAGCCTCCTATACAGATCTGCTGCTGCATTTCTAATCCTAAGAACTTCAGCATTTTTTTTTCTCCCTCCAGAGGAATTTTAATTATTTTTGGTAGCACATGTGTGGAAAAAAAAGGGGAAAAAAAAACCCCTTTTGCTGTGGTGTGAATGTGAAGTCATTGCTATTGTCAGCTCTCAGTGGGTTACTTGCATATAAATAAATTAAAGGGGGGAAATAATCTTTTGTTGCCATTGCATTCTGTTTCTGGTGGCTGCCATGGTAACAGATGGGAGGCAGTGGCAGAGCAGGATGGAGGGATGAATCCAGCAGGAAGGAGGGGACAGCACAAACCCTGCAGAGATGCTGGGAAATGAGTCACCAATTAAAACCTTCCACGTTTATTTACAAATTACCCAAAGCAGCTTTTGGCCCTGGTGTTTAAGGCAGGAAGAGCCACAGAGTGGGGACTTTGGGGGGCAGGAAATCACACTGGCTTTTGCAGATGATTTTTCCCCCCTCCCCACCTTGAATCAGCTCCTTTGTGTGGCTCCTAAAGCTGGAATTTGGTGGTGGGATCCTTCCTTCAGTGGAGCCCTAAATGACATTCCTGAGCCTGGACCTTGCCAAGGGAAGGCAGTGAAGTGTTTCTGCCCCACAACCTTCCAAGATTCTGCTCTGATTTTCCTGTTTTGTCCTGTTAGGCTGAAAATAAAGAGTTTTAACCCTTTCTTTAGAGGATGAGTGTTTAAACCCTGGTTTTTTTGCCCCCTTCCTTAGTATAAAGCACCTCTCACACTTCAAAGCTGGGCCATAAATAAGGATTGTGTTTTATTGGAATGACTGCAGAGTGTCATGCCTGGCTTCAGGAGACACTTTGAACTTGGTCAGTGTGATGAGCCCAGCTTGGCCCCAGGGTTTTAAACTCCCAAATTTGGGTTGGATTTCCCCTCCTCACTTCTCTTCTGGCGTGACTTCTGTGATATTGAATTATGGAGGGGTTTCTTTGAGCTTTGGACAGACTCAAATTCTTGGTGCAGCATCAAGAGGGAAATGTAATTAAAGCTCCAGTGGGAGGGTTTGGGTTAAGGAGAAAGTTCCAGAGCCTGGAATTTTTCCTGCAGGAACTTCACTGGGAGCCTGGGCATTGTGGATGTCATGGCATGGAAGTGGTTCCAGGAGTTAGCAATCAGATTATTTCCTCTCAGTAACCACATTGCACAGCTGGGAAGGTTTGAGCAGTGCAGGGTTTTCAGGAGCCTGGGGGGAAGGAATGGGGATGAGAGGAGGGGGTGGGAAAAGGGGCAGGGAAAACAGAGGGGGAATCAGGGGAGGGCATTTGGCAGGCTCTCAGAGACAGGCAGAGGGGTGTTTTTAAAGGATTTTTAGTAGTTTTGAAATGTAGCAGAGAGACAAGAACACAAGTGGAAGCATTTTCACTAGGAAACTTCGAGGTGGCTGAAGGATCTGGTGTGAAGAGTGTTTTGCCCAGACTAAAGGACAGAAAATATGGATCTCAGCCACCCTGGAAGAGGAGAAATCACTGGTATTTCCCTCTTCAAAACTGGAGTGCTGGGGAGAAGGGAACAAGCTGTAGGATGCTTTGTGCTCTGCAATCTTTGGGTACCCAAAAGGTGCTTTTGGAGATGCTGGTGGCACTTTAAATAGCTCATATCTATATTGTCTGTTCAGATTTCAACTTCATTAATTAAGAGGGTTGGAAGTATCTCCTGGCTCTTGTCACAGCTGGGTATGGGCTTTTCTATCTTGAGTGGTGCTTTGCTATTTCTCTTTCTGCCTGGGATTGAAATCACAATTCCTGAAGTTGCTGCACCAGGGGGGGAATAGGTGGTGCTTGGAACAGGCTGGGAGAAGAATTCATTGTGAGGAAAGCCCAGTTTTGATGTGTTGCCCAAAACAGAGCAGGAAGTTAAATTTGGGCCTCCAGGACGTGCTGTGAGCTCCTTAAAATGGCACTGCTGGGCAGGGAGTGTGGCCTTGCCATCCCCAGGGTCACTTTCCCAAAGTGAGAGGCTTTGTGGCACCTTCCCTGCCCTGATGGAGTGGCACACCCTCCAGGGAGGGATGGAGCAGGGCTATACAGGAGTGCTGATCCCCACTGGCAGCAGGATGGCAGAGGGAAATACCCCTGGGTCCTTTGCAGCCTAATTGTGCCTGTGGAACAGCCTGACTTTGGTATTGCTGAGGCTGGAGATGCCCTGAAGGGTGAGGGTGCCAGCCCTGCCTGCAGGGTGAGTCCTGCCTGAGGTGGGCAAGGTGGGCACCATCCTGCCTGAGCTGGGCAAGCTGAGCACCATCCTGCCTGCAGGGTGAGTCCTGCCTGAGCTGGGCAAGGTGAGCACCATCCTGCCTGAGCTGGGCAAGGTGAGCACCATCCTGCCTGAGCTGGGCAAGGTGAGCACCATCCTGCCTGAGCTGGGCAAGGTGAGCACCATCCTGCCTGAGCTGGGCAAGGTGAGCACCATCCTGCCTGAGCTGGGCAAGGTGAGCACCATCCTGCCTGAGCTGGGCAAGGTGAGCACCATCCTGCCTGAGCTGGGCAAGGTGAGCACCATCCTGCCTGAGCTGGGCAAGGTGAGCACCATCCTGCCTGAGCTGGGCAAGGTGAGCACCATCCTGCCTGAGCTGGGCAAGGTGAGCACCATCCTGCCTGAGCTGGGCAAGGTGAGCACCATCCTGCCTGAGCTGGGCAAGGTGAGCACCATCCTGCCTGAGCTGGGCAAGGTGAGCACCATCCTGCCTGAGCTGGGCAAGGTGAGCACCATCCTGCCTGAGCTGGGCAAGGTGAGCACCATCCTGCCTGAGCTGGGCAAGGTGAGCACCATCCTGCCTGAGCTGGGCAAGGTGAGCACCATCCTGCCTGAGCTGGGCAAGGTGAGCACCATCCTGCCTGAGCTGGGCAAGGTGAGCACCATCCTGCCTGAGCTGGGCAAGGTGAGCACCATCCTGCCTGAGCTGGGCAAGGTGAGCACCATCCTGCCTGAGCTGGGCAAGGTGAGCACCATCCTGCCTGAGCTGGGCAAGGTGAGCACCATCCTGCCTGAGCTGGGCAAGGTGAGCACCATCCTGCCTGAGCTGGGCAAGGTGAGCACCATCCTGCCTGAGCTGGGCAAGGTGAGCACCATCCTGCCTGAGCTGGGCAAGGTGAGCACCATCCTGCCTGAGCTGGGCAAGGTGAGCACCATCCTGCCTGAGCTGGGCAAGGTGAGCACCATCCTGCCTGAGCTGGGCAAGGTGAGCACCATCCTGCCTGAGCTGGGCAAGGTGAGCACCATCCTGCCTGAGCTGGGCAAGGTGAGCACCATCCTGCCTGAGCTGGGCAAGGTGAGCACCATCCTGCCTGCACCATCTTCGTTAGGCTTGCAGATAGTTTCCTGTGCCTGTTTGAAGGCAGCCCCATTAAATGCTGCGTTTCAGGCAGTGCTGCTGTGCAGATGATGAATAGTAACACCTCACATTGCTCCTGGTGCCTGTTTCCTGTCTCAGTTTCACTCCAAGAAGTGTTTTTCGTCCCCAGACACTCCTTTTTCACTTTCTGCTCCATAAACCAGCACAGTGCTGAGTCCCTGCTTTGAGCAAGAAGCACCTTGTTAGAGGTGATGATAAACTGAAGGCAAACTTGGGGTAATTTCCTTGCCTCTGACAAAGTGTTTCCTTTTCTTGACATCATTACACCATTCCTGCCAAGGCTCTTTTATTCCCTGATAACTGGAAAGCAAAATTGTTTCTGAAGGGTGAGGATTTTTGCTGTGGAAATAATTTAAACCGAGCCAAACTGCAGGTTGAGGTTTAAAAAAATGCTTTATTTTTTCAGCACCCAGTTCTGTCCCAGCCTTTGACTCCTCAGCCTGTGTGTGTGTGTGGATGTGGGATGTGCTAAATTGGTGCTCTTCTCTTGCTACACCAGTTTTGGCTGCCAAGGAAAGGGGTAAAACCATGTCTTGAGAGAGTGGAAGTGTCACAGGAAGTTCACCCAGTTATTTATAGTCTGTGGCTCTGTTTTATTTGGTGAGTTCAAGGTTTTATAATTATTGAGCTGCTAACAATGCTCTGAAGTCCCAAGGGAGCTGTCTGCAGTCTGGACAGGGAGAGGCAAAAGGAGAGGAGTTGGAAGCATTGGACTCATTGGGAAATAAAAGTGCTCAGTGAAGCCTTTCCTGTGGCAAACAAAGGAAGCAGAGCAGGGATGCCTGACTTGGGACTACTCTCTGAAGGTATTCTCATTTTCTAGCAACAGTCCTGATGGTATCATTGTAGTGGTGGTAATAAAATGAACCAGAAAATGTTCATTTCCTGCTTTACAACCATTTCCAAAGCATTTTCTCACTCCTGAGTAACTTCTCCAAAAAAAAAGGCAGCTGTTGTTTTGGTTGTGGGATTTTGTGGCTTTGTTTTTTTATCTGGCTCTGTTGGAAAGCTCAGATTTGACCCCTCAAACAGCACACCAGGATTTGGGGATTGTGTAGGTTTGTTGGTTTGGGAAGCTCAGAGTTGACCCCTCAAACAGCACACCAGGATTTGGGGATTGTGTAGGTTTGTTGGTTTGGGAAGCTCAGAGTTGACCCCTCAAACAGCACACCAGGATTTGGGGATTGTGTAGGTTTGTTGGTTTGGGAAGCTCAGAGTTGACCCCTCAAACAGCACACCAGGATTTTGGGATCATGTAGGTTTGTTGGTTTGGGGTTGGGGTTTTTTCATGACTGGATTGAAGAAGTTGTTTTGAATTTTGGTGATTGTCACAGACTTGGGATTCTTATTTAACTTCAAAATTTTCTGACCAAGAGAAATCTTCAGCCTTAGCTCTGCCTGTGGCTGGACTTGTCACAGTCCTGGTGTTTGTTTGGCTGTTCCAGGATTAGCTTCTCCAGCTCCAAAGAGCCTTGACAAGATCAGCATGGAGAAACACCCAAGTCTTTTCCAGCTGCCCCAAATGTGGGTGGACATCTCAGTTCCTTTGTTTTCCCTGGGCAGGGAGCAGCTATTTTTGGCTCCTTGCTGTCCTTGATCTTCAATGCTCCAAGAGGCAAACTGCAGACCCCCTGTTTTGGCCACTCTTCTGGAGGCTTTGCTCCCAAAGCACAAAGAAAACTCCCTTTTCCCTGGTGGTTGCTGAATGCTGAGCAGAGCAGCACCCCTGGAGGGCCTTTGGAAAGGTGGGCAAGCTGAGACAGGGCACAGAGCATTGGCCTGAACACGTTTCAGATTCCCTGCTGGAGAGAAAGTGTGTTTGTTGCTCTCCAGAAACCCTGAACTCCTCCTGCATCCTTTCTCAGCCTGGTCCCAGGGCTCAGCAATATCCTGGTACCTGCAAAAATAATTCACATTTATTCCATGTGTTCTCATGGCTGTGGCACTGGAGTGTTTGTGGCATGGGAGGCACAAGGGGTTGTATTTTTAGGAACAAACCTTGTGCTCAGTAATTTGTGTGTTTAGGGGTGTGATGCCCTCAAGATTTGACATCACTCTTGGCAATTCAGTAGAGGCTTCTACAGGGTTATTAAGTATCATCAAGTGCCATCAAATATGAAGATACAGGAGGCAAAACGTCTCTTCCTTCCTAAATACAGGTTTAGAGCATATTCTTTACAAAAATGAGGGATACAAAGATCAAATATCCAACAAACCCCACCCCACCCCTACAAATCTGAGCAGCCAACCAATGTATTCCTGGTTTTTGCTGGTCACAAGTTACAAGATTATGCTGATAACTGCTTTGCACTGCTGTTCCCATGTCATTTTAGCTGTGAGAATCCGTGGTTGATAGTCTAAAATAGCATATATTGAATTATATAAAGCATTAATCTTTAAATCTAGCAGATCCACTCCACTAGTTGGGATTATGAGGCTTTCCTGATGTGCTCATGTGGACCTGCTGCTCTCAGCCAGGCCTCGAGGGGTGTCTCTCCAATAACTCTGGGTGGGATGGGAGATTTAGGCTCTGAAGCTTTAAAAATTAAACTTTAAAAGGAAAAGAACAAGACCATGCTAATGGTTGGGTTCTTCCAAGGCTGGCTTTCCTGCAGGGCAGTTGCCTGGGGGTGTTCAGGAGAAATCCTGAAGATTTTAGTAGGACTCCAAAATGCTCCTGGAAACCTTTATTTTTTTTTAATGTTTTTTGGCCAGGTTTTCGGAGTGGCTGAATGCCATCACTTCCTCAGAAAAGGGCAGTTTCATTATTTAGGGTGAATTCTGTGCATTTTTAGAGAGAGCACATCCAGCAGGACCTTATTGTGGCTCTGATGAGGGCCAGATGTGTCTGTGGGGCAAAGAGGGGCTTGGACCAGCAGAGATAATTCAGGTTAAGGTATTAATGTTATTAATGCTGAGCTGGGGGATGTTTGGGGGTTGGTGGGAGGTCCTGGTGATGCTGATTTGCATGGTCCCAATGAAGCAACTGCAGGGCCCTTTGTTAATTAGCAGCACTGACCCTACAACTCTCTCTACAGGCAATTAGCCTGCAAATAAACAATCCATGCCTGCTAAGTGGTGTTTATTGTCATAATGGAAATGAACTTCAGAGGCTCGAGGTGTTCCTGCTCAGAGAGTGACCCCTGCCCTGGGGATAAATCAGTTTTCCACCTGCTTTATTCATTTGCCAGAGTCAATCTCTGTTCCCAAGACAAGCCCCACTTCCCTGGCTCTTTCTGTGCAGCCACACTGAGTTGCCTGACTGGGATCAGCACATTTGAAGTGAGAATTGTCAGATTTCTTGAATTTTTCTGGTTCCCATGCCCTTGGGGGTGGGCTGTTTGCTGCCACCACGCTGTGCTCCTCTCCAGATGTGTCTTCCCTTCTGCTGCTGTGCGTTTTGGGATGCTGATTGTGCTGGAAGGCTTGCCCAGGTTGCCTGGATGAGAGTGAGGGCTTGTGGTTAAAGGGGGTATCTGTGCATTAGGGCATGATCAGCATGACTTTAGCACAGAGAGTGGATCCCCTGGGTTATTCCAGCTGTGCTGAGGATTTCCTGGAGTGCTCAGCAGCTGGGAAGGGCTGGAAGGTGGCTTTGGATGAGCTGGAATTCAGATATCTGAAGTGACCCCAGGTTGGATGTGAGGTTGCTGCACTGAGCAGAACTTCTCAACCAGCTCACCTGTGTCTCTAAACTCCTTATGAGCCCCTGGAATTCCCTCTGACAGGACACAACTTGGTGTTTCCTCATGGAATTGGCTTCATATATCCCACCCCAGGCTTGAAGCATCCCCCTGGTGCTTTCTGCAGTCACCAGATATCTCAGCTGTGGATTAAGCTGATTTTAGCTCTTGTAGAACCCAGGAAGAAACAGTCAGAACAGCAGAACAGGCACGATGTTTTATTAAACCTCTTTCATCTGGCTGAGTAGGAGTTGCTGCCTTTTCTTCCTGCAATGCCAAGGATTTCAGTTTGGAAACTGTTTAAACTGAGGCAGAGATAAGTGGCTGGGTCAGGATGTGTGTGGATAACAGTGTATCCTCTGAGAGTCTAAGCAAAAATAATCATAATTAAAAAGATTAAAACTGACCTTTCCTCTGCATTATCTGCTGTGAGAAGAGGGGAAGCCTCCTGGGGAATTGGAGGGGGAACCTCCCCAAGGAGAGTTTTGCTCCAGAGAGAGGCCCTTGGGAAGCTGAGACGTGTCCTGGTGCAGAAGGAGCTGCTGGGATGAAACCCTGGCTGTGTCCTGGCTGTGATTTCAGCAGCTTTGGTAAGTGTTCTCTCTAATGCCATCCTGCCTGGGCTCCCAGTGCCCTCCTGTGTGGGGTTGAATGAACACCTTGCCAGGGAAGGCTCTGGAGCATCAGCATTGTCAGAGTAACTGTGGCTGGGAGCCAGGAGCCTGGTGATTCCTGGCCTCACGTGGGTGTCTGGAAGGGAAATCAGCCCCAAAGTCTCAGGTGAATCAATGAAATAGTGTTTGTGTTTGTGTTTTTATTTCCCCCTAGGAAAATCATAGCCTGTTTTATTTCTGCCACTGCAAAAGGGAGGGAGGTGGTTCCCTCATTCAGCAGCTGAGCAGCAAATACAGCTCCTTGTTTTCATTGTAGCTCACCTTTAATTCACAAAATCCCAAACCTGCCAGGTGGAATTTGGTGATGTAGCAATTGGATTTAGTGGTGGGTGAGGTTGGGAGCAGGTTTGTTGTACCTGCTGTGTGGATGTGGGCTCTGTGGAGGACAGAGAAGGAGGTAATTGCACATCTGGGTTTCCAACTGCAACCTCAGTTTCTATAAAGGGTGTTTGTGCCCACACTGAATCCCACGTTTTGTTTATATTTATATATATATCTATCTATCTAAAGTGAGTAATTGCAGGGCACACACCCAGAGGGAGGTGGAACAACAGGACTGGGCTAGGGGCATTTTGGGGCAGTGCTGAGGATGAGCAGGAGCCCCATCTCTGGGAAGGGCCAGGAGAAGGATCTCCTCCTGAGCTGCTGGATCCCTTCAGTGTGTTTGTATCCTGCATTTCCAGAGCCTCCCCAAAGCCCTCACTTGGATTTAATTGGGGAGGAATTGAGCTTGCAAGGAGAGGGTGAAGCCACACTGAAGACCTGTCTGAAAAATGGGAGCAATTTGTGAATGAAGGTGTTTTATGTTGTATTTACAAGGCAGAGAATGAAGATGGTTTATGTTGTATTTATAAGGCAGAGAATCTCTTATCTGCTTTTATTGAGTTGGGGTTCTTTTATTTGAAGTTGCTGCTGTGGCCAAAGGACTGTGTTCTGTGTTCTGACCTTTTGGGATTTGTGGGGATGGGTGGGTATGGGATGCATTTCCTTAAGCTTTGGGAAAAACCTTTTCACTGCTGCCTTTGGCTTAGGGGCCTTTCCCAATTAATAAGGACTCATTCCTGTCAGCAATTAAAAATGCAGAGAGGTGATTTGGTGGGTTTTATGAACTCAAGTGCCATATAACGTTAATAATTGCTTTTCACTTGGACTCTCCTGCTGTGACAAGCCATACCCAGGGTGAGTTTTCCCCCCATTTTCCCTGCTTTTCCCCATCAGCTTCATGGTTTGGTTTGGCTTTTCCCCTCCTGCCTTCTTGCTTGGATAATTCCCAGCTAAATGGCCATTTCCCTCCAGCCACATCCCCCTGCTGACCTTTGGGGTTGCTTTGAGGCCTGAAGTTTTCCCCCACAAAGAACAAATTTGTTCTTTAACACAATTGTTTCATTTTATTGAGTCTCCTCCCTTTCCAGGCTGTCCCACCCAGGGACATTTAGGTGTGGGGGAGAGGGAAAAGGAACCCTTAAACCCTTGGGGGCTTTAAAAAGCATCTCTCTGCATTCCTAAAATGCCCCTTCTCTAATAGGAGCTCCTCTGTGTGGGGTTTTTCCACCTCCTCTTAAATAATGGGGTGGGTATTTTTTGATTGTGGGGGTTTTTTTCCATATTTTTGCTCTGCTGTAGATGCTTTTCAGTGGGGGGAAAGCAGGGAGAGGTTTTCCTCTGTGCCCACCTGGGGGAACTGCTCTCTCATCCCTGGCACCTGAATTTTACCTTTCAATTGAGGGAAGTTTTGAACTCTAGGCTGCAAATTTTCAATGTTAAATTTTAATGCTTCAATCTTAATTTTTAATTTTAGATTTGATTTTTGAGATTTCATTTCAATTTAGATACCATTTGAATTTTAGAGTCGTCACTGGATATTCTGCAGCTTTTTTTTCAACTCAGATTCCCAAGGATGTTTGGAATCCACCTGATTCAGCTGCTCAAACCCTGAGATTTCACTTCTATAAAACCAAATCAACAGCAAAAAAACACCCCCCCGAAATATGGGTTGGAGATGGATGTGACCTAATGGAATATTTAAAATGAGGTTGCTTTTGTGTGGGTTTTTTTTTGTTTCCTCACTTCAGCCAGGCCCTTGAATGACCTTTTATGTTGTGTGGAGCCCTGAAGTTTTTCCCTGCAACATTCCAGTTGGGAAGAGGCTGGAGCAGATTAATGGTGGGATCCATCTGCCCCAGCTCCTGCATTCAGCCCCTGGCTGGCTCTGCCAAACAAGCCCCTCCCCAGGGTGAGAAACTTGCCCTGTCTTTAATTCTTGCCTCAGCAGAAGCTGAATTCCCCCCCAGCAACGTGGCAGGCTTTTTCCACTGCCTAGAAATGACTGGTTTGCACCTGGATTGGTGACACAAATAGTGACAAATGTCTAGGGCAAAAGGATAAAAAAGCATCCCTGTATTTCTGAGCGAGGTTGGCAGGTAAAATAGCATTTTTAAAACACTGCTCAAACCAGCTGAGGTCAGGAAAGGCTCCAGGATTTCAGGGCTGGTCAGTGCTCAGTTTTCTCTCATGTCTCAGAGGAGATCCTTTCCTTCTATTGAGCTCTGGAAGGCTCTTTGGCCCCTCTTGGGGAGAACTGGGGAGCTGCAGGGACTGGGATGGGATGGGAATCGTGCTGGAACTGCTCTCCTGGCCCAGTTTACATGGGTGAAGCTTGGCAGCAGGAGGGAGAGGGTCCAGAGAGCCCTCCTTCCCTCCTTCCCTCTTCCCTCCTTCCCTCCTTCCCTCCTTCCCTCCTTCCCTCCTTCC
>WBMV01003268.1:0-18242 GCA_013396655.1 Campylorhamphus procurvoides | reverse complement strand
ATCTGGGGCCATCCAGCTGTTCCTGCCCTGGGGCACATCTGGGGCCATCCAGCTGTTCCTGCCCTGCCTTGGGGCACATCTGGGGCCATCCAGCTGTTCCTGCCCTGCCTTGGCTCTCACTGAATTCTCTCTCAGCTGGTCTGCACTCACAGTGTATTGAAATTAACTTCTGTAAAGAGCTTTTTTGTGCACATCCTTTGGGCCTTCACTGCCACCTTCCTGGGGTGTTTCCTGGGGTGTTGCTGGAGGGGAGCTCAGCCCAGAGCCAGGTAGGGCTGGACACTTTGGAACCCCAACCTCTCTCAGGGCTCTGCTGGTGGCACCTGGGCTGGCTTTGCTTCTCCTGTGTCCTCAGCTTCGGGAGGATTTGGGCTGGCTGAAATGCTGGGGTGAATTCAGAGCCTTCAGCACACCCTGCAAGGGGGAAGCTGCACCTTGGTGCATTTGGTGCATTGATTCCTTCTCTGTGCTGGGAGGAACAGGCTCTCCTGTGAAAAGGATTATTCTGAATTAGAATGAACTTTTTTCTTGGAAGCCAAAAGCAAAAGGGTGCAATTGAAATGGCAGAGAGGCAGAAAAGTCACCTGGGCTGTGGAATGACAAGTACCCAGGGAGGGTTAATGATTCCAGGTACTCCTGCCTCTGTTTTTACCTCATCAGGGACTGTTTATGCTCTGCCAAGTTGAAGTTACATTCTCTCAATGTGTCAGGTCACAATGGTGTCACTGCTGTTGATGGATCCCCTCTCCTTGAATGTCACCTCATCTGCTTCTGCTTAATTCCATCTCCAAGGCTCTTGCCATCCCTCATCCCTCTCCTGGGTGCCAGGGAGCTCTGCCAAGGCACCAGACCTGCCTTCCAGCTGCAGCCCCCTCTGCCCAGCCCCCAGCCAGCCCTCCAGAACTTGGGGCAGCAGCTGGCACTGAATTTTGGGGGGTTTGCATGGCAGGGATGTGGCAGAGACAAACCCAGCCTGTGGTTTGGGGATAGGAGGTGCTGGGGCAGAGAAGGGCACGTTTGGTTTGTTGGTTTCCCTCCCTTACAAGAGGTTTTTTGGGTTTATTCATCTTTGCTGTGCCTGTTTCAGAAGTTCCCAGGGAAAGTTGCAATCAAAGGAGGGAGGCAAAGCACAGAAATGCAGTTTGAGTGACAAATTGGGGGCTGAAAGATTTGCCCATTTGGGATTGGAGAGCGAGGCAGAGCCTTGGAGGGTTCTACTTCTCTTTTCTCTGAAGGGATTTGCTGCTAATTCCCCTTGCTGGGCAGAGGAAATTCTGCAGGACAGGTAAGAGAGTCTGGGAGGGGGAGGAAAAGAAAGGCCTGGATATAAATGGGGAGGAGTTTATTTTGGGGGTTTTTCTCCCTAAGGGAACGTTCACAGGAGGCTCTGAAAGAACTTGCTGCTGTTTCTCTTCCCTCCTGGGATCTGCTGGGACATTGGGGTGGGTGGAAATGGTTGTATTTTCTTAAGGAAATAGGAGAGAAAAGAGTGGGACAATGAGAAGAAGGACATCTCCCCAGGCTTGGAGATCCCATTTGAACCTAAACAGAAGTGGGGTTTGTCAAAGCTAAAAAAACAACCCCCAAACAAATTCTGGAATGTCTCGTTTGCTCCTAAGAAAGCAAATGTTAAAACATGCATTTTTATTAAAGGGGAAGTCCACTTTTTCAGACTGAGAAATCACATTTTGTCCTTGTGGCTAAGTTTGAGACAGCATAAAAGCCTCTAAAATATTTACCTTGGAAAGTATATTATATAGCCTTGATATCCAGTGTATTTTTGTCTGGTATTTTAAACTTAAAAATGGGTTTCTGACTTTTTTTAACTTTAGAAATTGCCCTGCTTTAATTTTTTTTTTTTTTTTATATTTTAAGCAAGCCAGTTCACGTATTAAATTGAAATCTGTACAAATTACAGTTAATTATAGGCAGCTCAGAGTGAGGCCTAAATTAGGTCACATGCTGTTTGGAATCAAATGTGCCCAAAATGATTCAATCTGGTTTGTTGGGCCTGAAATACGTTGGGGGGTGTTTGATCCTCCCCTGGTTGCTGCTCTTCCATCCTCCTGCCATGGCCAGGGTGCAGTAAAGGCTCCTTGAGAAGGGGCAATAATGCTGCACCTTCTGTCTTGAACAGGAGATGGTTTTCCACTCTGTTTGGTGGGAGATGGGCTGAGATTCGTCCTGAATGTTGCCACATTCCCCAAGTACCAGGGGGGAGGGCGTGCTGTACTCTGAAATGAGAACAGCCAGCACCAAACTTCATTTCTCCCTCTTCTCTTTGCATTTTTGGGTGCTGCCTTTGAGGGGATGCTCCTCCTGCCTCCTGTTTGGGGGGAGGATGGCAGAGCTGCCCAGTGAGGCAGCACAGGCTGCTTTAACCCCCTCCCAGCTCTGGTGGTTTGGTTTGTGGCTGATCCCCAGTCCTTGGCTGCTTATTGTCCTTCAGCTGGATGAATGCTTGATGCCAATTTCTCTTATTCTGAATGCTGCTGAATTAATTACATTAGAACAACTTCAGCAGTGACCTTGAGCAGGAGTGATTTCCAGCAGCACATCCTCCTGCATTTAAGTGCTGACTTAATGAATGATTGCACAAAGCTCAGCTCCTGTTCCACAGACCTGCACGTGTGGCCTTGGTGGGAGCTGCTCATAGTTGTCTTCTCCTGCAGGAATATTTGGGCAGCCCATTTTTGGGGCTGTCATTGCAGTGGGTGCTTGTGAAACCACGAGGTGAAAAAAGGTACCTGCAGATACACTGAGGGGGTTGTTTTTGAAGCAGATGTGCTTTGAAAATGTCAGTGTGGACTTGAGCTGAGTCATTCAACATCCTGGCCAGGGTGAGACCTTGGAGGATTGAGGTGGTTGTGCTTCAAACTTCAGCTGAAAGTTGAACCTAAAAGTTCAACTAACCTAAGACTAACCTAAAAGTTAGTCTAACCCTAACCCTAACCCTCCCCAACCCCAAGGTGGGTTTGTTCTCCTTTGGTGCCATCCCATGGAGCTGCAGAGAGTTTGGCCAAGGCTCTCAGCACAGGCTGGGCTGGTTGGGGGGTCTGTGCAGGGCCAGGGGTTGCACTGATGGTCCTGTGGGTCCAGCTCAGGGTGTTCTGTGATTCCATGAGCATGGAGAATGCTTTGCACACTGGCCATGGCTCTGGAGTGCTGGGAGAGCCCAGCTTTGGTATCTCCTGCTGCCCATGCCTTGGAGCAGCCCTGAGGAGCTGAGATCTCCTTGGCATGGAGAGCAGCTCAGTGCTGAGGGGGATGATGATGCCCTCCTTCAAAAGATATTGATTACAAACAATTCCCCACCCTTGAACATCCAGTCCAGGGTCTTTTTCCTTTCAACCTCTGTTGCTGCAGCTGTGGTTTAGCAGGATCTCTGAGGAAATCAAGGTAATTGGAACATTTTAGCCTGAAGACTGTGGCAGTGCTGAGTGTGTGGAGGTTCTCTCAGCCCCACAAGTCTGGGTTTGAGCTTTGCAAGGGCTGCTCGTGCATCACCCCTGAGCTGTGGGCACTTTAACCACAGGCCTGCATTTCTGCAAGAGCAGAACAAAAATCTCCAGCCCCTGCTTACTTCATGGCAGGTCAAGAGGGCAGTGCTGCAAATCATTCCTCATTGTAGTCGCTTCAATCTGGAACATTTTTCTGGGGAATGCATCCAGTTTTCTTTTGCTCTTCATCTCCTCTGTTTCCTTCTGCTGGTCTTTGAACTTGGAACGCTGTAGGCACAGAGACATTTTATGGGGAATATAACCTGGGGAAGGAACACTTGATGGAGCAACTTGTGCAAGAGAAATGCCCTCTGTAAAAGGAGATCATTCATGGCTTTTAGCTCCCTAAAACCCTCCTAACTCTCCTGCTGGGCTCCTTTCACTGTCAGGCAATGCAGAGGATTAGTCAGCATCGTCTAATTAGGCAGCAGCAAAGCAGGAATTGTGTGGAGCAGCCTCTGCCCTGATTCCAGTGCCATTCCCAGGGCTTGCCCATTGAAAGCAAGTGCAGTGAGGACGGCTCAGGGCTGGGAATGCTGGAGTGGGGGTGAGCTGAGGCACAGCTAAATGGGCTTTGCACCTCAGCAGGAAGCTCAAGGTCATCCCATGCAACTTCTGTGTTGTGAGTGAGGCTGCAGTACCTGCAGCACCTCCTGCTTCCTTCATAGCTGGGGGGATTTCAGCTTTCATCCCACTCCAGCCTGCTGCAAAGAGTTGCTGGACAGCATCTCCTCCCCATCCCTGCAAGCCTGGGCTGCTTTGGTGTCCAGGAGGATTGTCTTGGGGTGTGACTGTGGCTGAATACCCTTAAAAACGTGCTCAGCAACACAGCTGGCTGGGCTGAAACAGGAGAGCTGGCCTTGGATTCTTCCAGGGTGGAATCTCAACATCCAGGAAAACTCACTTTTCAAAGACACAGAGGAATGGTTTGTGTTCAGGGGGTTTGTCACAAAGGTGCCTCCAGAGCAGGGCTGACACCTCCAGCTGCATCTCCCTTCTTGCCCACTGCTTCCCATGGCATTATTGGCAGCTCAGGAGTTTGGGCACAACCACCCAACCCTTCCCTTTGCCAGTCAGGGCATTAGGTCAGCATGGAGAAGTCACTGACCTTTTTGTGTTGAGCTTGAAAACAAACAAGCAAAACATCTTTTTTCTTATTAGGACCAGGGGGTTTTACCAGCATGCAGGTGACACTACATAATTTGAAGGGTGATTTACCCTCTGCCAGGAGTTCACAGAGCTGGGCTGTGAAAGAGGACAGGATGGGCAAGTTTTCTGCTGATTTCATTGCTGCTTTCTGGTGGGGAGTGGTGGTGTTGATCACATCAGCCCCACTGATGGTATTGATAACCAACCTGTAAATTGTCCCTAGGTCATCATGGCTTTTTGTGGCTCACAGTTTCAAAGCAGGTCTTTGAAGCTGAGCCCCCAGTCCTTCTGTGGGAGGAAGGACACACATCAAGGCTCACTGATTAGCTGGAATGTCCATTCTGGTGTCTGTGAGTCAGTCTGGCTGTTCTGACCATGTCACAGAGGTGAGGAAAGAGCCAAAATCCCCTCCTGGAGCTGCTGGGGAGGAGCTCGTGCCAGGGAAGAGCCTTTGGGAAGTGAAGAGTGGGGGACTTTGGGGACAGGGTGGCTCCAGCCTTGGCATGGGGGTGTCTCACTGAAGGGGATGAGGTGTAGTGGAGAGAGGGAGAAGGTGGGTGGAATTCCTGGGGACTCACAGGAGGGAACCACCAGGAGTAGAATCAAAACCCCTTCAAAATGTAGAGTGTGAAGAAGCCACAGAAATGCCATTCCTTTCACCTTCAGGCATTGTAGAAAGGCAGAATCTGGAGAAGTTATTGCTCCCAGCCTCCCACACCCCCTCAGGAACACCATCTGCAAGTGTTTCTCTTTTCCAGGCTGAGGAGGACCAGGGGAGATTAGAGCTGGATTTTCCCAGCCTGGAGACCAGAGCTCTCTGGGATTGTGCCTCCCTAACCTTCCAGCCCAGCTCCACTGCTTTCTGCCTGATTTTTCTTGCTTTAAAGGAAGGTCTTCAACATCACAATAGGAGCAACAGAACAATTCACTTCAGTGGAGTCCAGTAAAGCAGAATGACCCACCTGACCACTGAAGACACCTTTGGGGTGATGTCCTGCATGCAGAGGAGGCCTTGGCTGCTCTCCTTGCTGCTGCTGGCCATGTGGCAGTGTCCTGTGCCATCAGGGGGACATTGCTGGGCTGGCAGTTCCCCTCTCTGCTCCCCTGAGACCCCCAGGACAGTTCTGAGCAATCCCAGCCTTGAGCATCACGGTGTCTTCACAGCCTTGTCACCCTTTGGGGCTGAACTCTGCAAAGATCTGATTGTCCCCATGTTTTCCCTTTTGTTGTTGCTGGGGTTTTTGGGAGGAGGTGGCAGAGGGTCCCTGGTGTGAGGCAGTGGTGAGGTGAGTCAGGTGGGTATAAATAGAAGTGCTGAGCACATGGACAAGCTGCACAAAGGCTTCAGAGGCAGGAAAGCTGCCTGGTCAAAGTGATCCCATCATTGGAAATGCCTGTCCTTTCAGGCTGCTGCCAAGGGGACCTGCACATCATTTCCCCCCTCCTTCAAGTGCAGGTTCATTTGAAATTGTAATGAGTGCATTTGTGAGAGCCCTGAAGTTTGGGCAGGAGGCTCAGGGGGTGGGCACTGGAGCTGTGGGGGCTGCACAGGGGCTCCTCTGTGCCAGGGATGGAAGTGTGCCCTGTCCTCCTCAGGGCTGCTGCAGGGACTGTCACCTCATTTCCCCCCTGTCCCTCCCCTCGTGGGAGATTTGGAAAGCCAGGGCTTTGTTTTCTCCAGTTGCTGATGCTTTGCAGAACAGGAGGACATGACAACAGTGCTTGGCTTTGTTGGCAGCTCTGTCTGCAGAAGAGACACCTGGCCCATCCTCTGGGGTTATCTCAGAACACACAGCCCCTCTGCACTTCAGGAGCCTGGGAATTGCTCAGCAGCTCACTCTGGAAGCCTCAGTTTGGGCTCTTCCAGAATACTGGGAGCCTCAAGTTGTTGTGGAACTGAGCTTGCCCAAAATTTAGGATGTAGAGTGCTTTATATGCAGCGTTCCCAGTCCCACTGAGCCAGGGAAAATCCGTGGGGATGCAATCTCTGATGCCCAAGTTCTTGTGTTCTCATTTCATTTGTCCCTCAGTCCCCTTGGGTGCACATTGGCATGGAGAAAAAGCCAGTTCTTGGGGAGAAGGTGAGCAAGACTGAGGGCAGTGGGGATGCAGGCAGAGCTGGCTCTTCCCTTATCCCCTGGGGTGGTGGATTTACAGTTCCTTTCTCCAGGGCTTCCCTTGCTGCCTCCACGTGCTCTGCCAGGCTTGCTGAGCCCTTCCTCCTCCATCCCTGGGAACTGGTGGTTCTGATTGCCCCTCTGCTGCCTGATGGATCCCTCTTTGTTCAGGGGGGCACACCCAGGGAGAATCCAAGTGCATCCCACCCTGCAGTGCCACAGCTGGGGGGTGTTTTGGGGCTGCTTTAAGTCCATTTTATCTCCAGGTTGCCCCTTTCCCTCCCTCCCTGCCCCAGGCTGGGTGCACTAAGAGCTCCTGGAGAGCCTCTTTGCCTCCCCACTCCAATCCAGGGAGAGATCCTTTGCCTTTGCTCCCCCAAAAAGCCAGAGAGAAGCACCACTCATGATTGCTGGGCCCCCTTTGTGTTTTTAACTAGGCCAGCACTAAAATTGGAGGATGAGATCCCAGAAATTGCTTTTGATTAGCTGCAAGTTTGAGGAAGGATGTGCAGGGGAGAAGGTGGAGGAACACAGGCTGTGGAGGGTGCTGGAAAACACTGAAATGACCCCTCTGTGGCCACAAAATGCAGGAGTTTGGGATTCTGAGGCAAATATGAAAATGAAATGAGTCTCTCAGTAATAGACAATGGGCTTTTTTTTACCCTCCTTTTGTAACTTTATTGGATTTTCCCTTTTTTTTTCCTTGGCTTATCTAAAATGAAACTTCTGGTTGTATATTGCTTAATTTCAGCAGCCTTTCTCTAATGAAGTGTTGGGAGAAGAACAATGTTTTCTCCTTTATGTTTTTGAAGGAAGTTTTCCCCTCCTCCTTCCTTCTTCCTCTGGTTTCCCTTTTCTCTAGGAGTGTCATGGTACTCAAGGGCAATAAAAACATATGGACTCCTACAGAAATTAATTTGAAAATTTGTATCACGTTTTTGCAAGTTCTTACATGCATTGTGACACAGCCAGGAGAGATTTTTGAAGGAGATGGTGGCTGGCTTAAATATTGAATAGGAAGAAGAAATAATAACAATAATGATGATGAAAACCCCTGCCACTTGCATCTTTTATATTTATTCTCCATCAAGTCACAACAAAAAGTGGAACCTGTCCAGCATTAAATATGGGGTTTGCTTTAGTTGTTGAAATAAGTAAGCAATGAAAACCAAAGAGGCTGAGTTTGTAATTCTGCAGGAGCAGAGCAGGAATTCAGTCTATTTGATTATGACCAGAAATGTGATAAAAAATAATTCTCCAGGCTGTGACTCCACCTTGTAATTCTGTCCCACATAGCCCACCTTAAAGGGCTAAATGAAGTGCTGCCTCACTTGACAGGAAATCCTTCAGGGTTTCATTTGGGAACAAATGTGGGGCTAAATCAGTGATTATTCTGTGCTCAGTGCAGGGGCATCCAGGCCCAGCCAGGCTAATATTTGCATTAGGCTGCTTTAAAAGCTTGGCATGAAAGCAAAGTGTGCCAGCAGCATGGGATGTGTAACAGACTGGAGGCAAGCAGGGCTGCTACATCATATATATAGATATATAGATAGATATAGCATCCTATAGAAGGATACAGCACTTTTTTTTGTGCATTTCTTTGTGCATCTTCCCCAGGGGAGACACTGCCTGGCACAGCTGGAGTGAGCCTGGATGTGCTGCTCAAACCAGGAGTGTTTGTGGCCATTTTCCTTCACTTGCCTTCCTCCTGGCTGGGATGGTGAAATGATGCTGAGTGCTTTTTATTTGACCTTCTTTGTGAGAAATATTTCTGTGCTTTTTTCTGTTGGGCAATCATTTGGGAATGAGGCACTGAGATCACTGAGGAACAGGATATGCTTGTTTGAGACTTCTGTGTAGAGATCTGTTTGGAAACACTGAATGGATCTTTTCACTGATCTCACCTTTTCAAAGTTCAGTTCTAGGCATGAAATCTGAGTTCTGGTGAAACTTCAGTCTCTTGGCTTGTGGCTCATTTAGGATTGCCAGGGTGATGTGGGGTTGTGGGCTGTCCATCCCTGCAGATGTTCAAGGATGGTTTGGGTTGGAAGGGACCTCAAAGCCCCTCCAGTGCCACCCGTGCCATGGGCAGGGACACCTCCCACCTGGCCTTGGACACTCCCAGCTTCTCTTGGAAAAGAGAAATACCAAAGGCAGCAATTCTGTCTCTTTCTTCTTTTTGATTCCCCTTATCTCAAGCACAAAGCCATTCTTACCAAAAATCTTTGCTTCTCAGTGTTTGGCCTTTTTTTGTGTCTTTAAATCCCTTTGTCGTGGGGTGGGAGTGAGGGACAACAAGAAGAAAACTTGTCAATCTTTAAATCCTTATTAAACCCACACTTAGTAAGACTTAATATCTCTAGAAACACTTTCCCTGGGTGACTATCACTTTCAATGCTCCCTTCTCTAGTCAAAAAGGCATCTCAAGTCCATTTGATTCTCATGATCTTCATTTAAATGCAGCCCCTTGAACTGTAGGAATGATAATTGGACACACAATTTACTGGTTCTGGAATGCTGGGTGTTTGGCACTGGCAGAATTGGACTTAAATCAGCTGTGAGTCCTGTTTGATCTGGAGGTGATGTGTCTTTATTTTAGTGGTTTGAAATTGTCCATTGGGGATGGTCTTGGTTTTAATGGGTAAATACTGGGCCTTTTTGCAGGTAGGCCCTATATATAACCTTTATTATATTTATTATTCATGTATTTAAAGTTAAATATAAACTATTTATATATTTAAAGCAAATCCATAATGCTTCCCCCTTGCAGTGGGCACAGAGTCATGGAATGGAGGTTGGAAAAGCCCTCCAAGGTCACAGAGTCCACCCTGTGCCCCATGCCCACCTTGTCCCCCAGCCCAGAGCTCTGAGTGCCACCTCCAGTCCTGCCTTGGGCACCTCCAGGGCTGGGCACTCCAACTCCAACCTTCCATGGGGAAATCCTTCTGTTGGGTGTGGGATGTCCTGGTGATGCTCTGGAGCAGGAGCTGTTGGGGCAGGGGGAGCTTCTGGCCAATATTTGTCAATATTTGCTCTTGGTTCCCCAGCTTTGGTTCCCCAGTTTGTCCTAGCACAGCTTGTCTTCCCCCAAACAAACATCACCACACGTGGCTCCTCCACGCTGAGCTGTTGTTGGCCAGCCTTTAAATGCCACCCAGCAAAGCTCAGCCTTGGAGATGTGTTTATTCCCAAGGGGGAGAGGCAGCATTTTTCACCTGTGATTTTTATTTCTAGCCAGAGAACACTCTCTGAAGCCATCGTGGTGAGTGTGCCCTCTTTTCATAAAAACACTCCTCTGGAAATATTGATGATGACAACTCCTTTGCACCAAATTGCAGCCTGTGTGTGCCAGGCCATGAGTCACCTGCTGCACTGCAGTTGTCACCAGAGTCTGGCAGAGTGTGCCTTTTTATAGGCTGGACTTAAACACAGTGATTTACCCCTTTCCCCTCCGTTGCTCTTGCAGAAACTGAGTCCCAAAACACCTTCAAAGCCATGAGTGGGTTGTTGGGACTTTCAGAGGGACAGGCTGGTCCTCCTGGGGGGAAATCAGAGGTGTTGGTTCTGAGGGTTCAGCTGTGGGGCTGGAAAAACAGGCACCTGACCCTAAACTGAACTCATTTCCTTCCAGTCTGTGAAAAGAAGCTGTTTGTTACTGGTTTGGTTCTGGTGAGTGCTCAGAGATGAACTTAAAGGGCTGGGTTTGGTGATTCTTCTCCTTCCTGCTTTGTTGAGAGAGGAATGTGTGTTGGTGAGGGATGGGGAGGCAGAGGTGGGACTCAGGGGGCTGCCTGTAATGCCCCAGGGCTGGTTTTGGTGATTCTTCTCCTTCCTGCTTTGTTGAGAGAGGAATGTGTGTTGGTGAGGGATGGGGAGGCAGAGGTGGGACTCAGGGGGCTGCCTGTAATGCCCCAGGGCTGGTTTTGGTGATTCTTCTCCTTCCTGCCTTATTGAGAGAGGAATGTGTGTTGGTGAGGGATGGGGAGGCAGAGGTGGGACTTGGGGGGCTGCCTGTAATGCCCCAGCAGTTCAGGGTGTGCTCACACAGCTCATTTCATACCCCAGCCCTTCCCTTCTCCTCCAGCTTTTCTCTGCACACTCTTGTGCCCTGTGAATGTTCTGTGGAGTTCAATCAGTGCTGGGACTCCCAGGCATCACTGGAACTAGCTCCATCAGATGGAAAAGTGGGGTTATTTGCTTTTATTTTCAAGTGGTGTTTAACTAAAGAGGAAGAACTCCAGCACTGGAATATTCTCCTGGATTCTCTTCTGTTTTACTAACACCATTTGTCCTGAAGTTTTGTAGCTGTCGAGCCCTTGGTGTGTTTAAAGGAACTGGCAATGGATGTCTAAGAAATTCAGTCCCTGTCATCCCAAAAGAGGGGGTGGAAGCCTTGAGCCAGGGTTCACAGGCTGTGCTTTTCAGGAAAAGCTTGTTTTTAGCAGGTTGTGTTGGGTTCCCTGTCTTTAATCTGTGAAGGATTTGACTTATGCCAGCAGCAGTTCTTTGCAGAGTCAGGAAAGCCAGTTTGTGGAGGAGAGGAGAGGGAGAGGAGAGGGGAGGGGAGGTCAGCCAGCAGGGGGGCTTTGGGGGGAATGCTGCTCTCCCATCTTTAGGATGCTACAGGGAATACAAACACATGTTGGCCTCTTTTGCTCTGTCAGCTGGGTTTGTCTGTAGTTTCTTCCCTCCCTCTTTGCAGCTCTGTCAACAAGCCTTGAATTTCAAACAATCAGTGAGATGTGCCTTTGAAAAGCTGTGCAGGACCAGGTGGAGCATCCTGAGGGATTCTGCATCTTGTGCCTGGATGGGAGTCTTGAAAAATCACTCGTGGCCTTCAGGTTGTTGGGCTGAGCTCTGGTGGTTCAAGAGTTACCATTAAATCCTAAAGGGAGCTGACAAGAAAGGGAGAGGGACTGTTTGCAAGGGATGGAGGGACAGGACACAGGGAATGGCTTCCCACTGCCAGAGGGCAGGGATAGAGGGATATTGGGAAGGAATTGTTGGCTGGGAGGGTGGGCAGGCCCTGGCACAGGTTGGGCACAGAAGCTGTGGCTGCCCCTGGATCCCTGGAGGTGTCCAAGGGCAGGTTGGAGCACCCTGGGACAGTGGAAGGTGTCCCTGCCCATGGCAAGGGGTGGAATGGGATGATCTTTAATGTCCCTTCCCACCCCAAACCATCCTGGCATTCGAAATCTGCAATAAGAAACACCTGAAAGGAAAAGAAGTGGGAATAACTGTAAGCTTGCCACCTTTTTGCTGAATGAAATAAGCCAGTGTGTGTTAAAAAGAGTCTGGAGCATTGCATGTGTGTGAAAACTGGGATTTTACCCCTAACTGGGTAATCAACTACTGCATTGTGTGAGTACAGAGTGAAAAATGAACCCCAGCCCTGCTGCAGAGCTCTGAGAATGGAGACAAAAAGCACCTGAAATCCTCATTTCACTCCAATTACTGAGAACATGCTTTAAATCTGCTTCCCAGTTTGTGTTTAATTTTAGTTACCTGTGGGTTTGTGGATGTCTGTAAATGTTTCCTCGTGGAGACAGGGAGGAGACTGGGCTTTTCACTGGATTTCCATCCTCAAACCTTAATGGGGAGGCAGCAGTGGAGCCTGGTGGGGACAATTCCCAGCTCTCCTGCTGTGTGGGCAGGGTTTTTTTGGATTCCCTGGTGGCCAGGGATGTTCAGGCCTGGAAGTGCAAACCAGCCCTGGCCTTACTCTCATCATAAATTACACCCAACAGGCCACCAAAACACACCTTTCCTTGTATTTCCCAGGGAAATCTTTGGCTCTTACAGCTCATTTTTTAGTCCCTGTGCAACAGGTTCTCCTATTCCCCTTCTCTCTGAACCAATCCCAGAATGCTAGAATGGTTGGGGTTGGAAGGGATGTCAAGGACCATCTCATTTCCCAGGGCAGGGACACCTTCCACTAGCCCAGGTTGCTCCAAGGGCCATCAAACCTGGCCTTGGGCACTCCCAGGGATGGAGAATTGGGATTTCTGGGTGTTGTGCCCTGGGACCAAGGCAGGAATATCCTTCCAAGGGCCATCAAACCTGGCGACCATAATACTTACATATTCCCTGGCCATAACACACACCCAGGCTTCTCATAGGATGTTCCCCATGCAAAACTAATGAAAAATTTGCTAAAAGACTCCCCAAGCTGTTTCTCCATCTTCTTTTTCTTTTCCTGGGGTGCTTCATAGGTTTATTACAGCTTAAAATGTTCAGATTATCCCCACAAGGAAAGCAATTAACCAAAATCTGAGCATCAGTGGATTGTAATGAGAGAAAATTAGATTTGTCTTTCATCTTCTTTTCTTTCTCTTTGAGGAAAAGTGCCATCTCCTTCATGTTCAAAACAGCCATTTTATTCTCATTTAACAGTGTGCTGTGTTAAAAAGAGAAAAAAATCCCACTTGGAGAAAATACAGACTGGATTTTTAAGCAGAAAGCATTTATGTCCAGTTTTTAACAAAGTCAGTGATTTTTTCCCTGAAAAGATTTGGATAAAGAAACATTCTGTGTTTTGTGTGTGTTTTTCTATCAATCCTTACTTTGGAACATCAGAGGATGAACTTAAAGCTTGGAGCTACAATGGTTTTCCTTGAGGGCAGAAGAAGGAGCAGCATTTCTTGCCTTGCTACACTGATAATAGAAAATATACATTTTCATGCATTTTCCCCTTTTCCAGTGTGCAAACCCCAAAAAAACCCCAGCAGCAGCAAGGCATTTCTGTCCTGGGGATCTCAGTGATGCTGTCCTTCTGGAAGCAGAGTGAATGTCATGCTGAAAGACACTGCATGCCAGTGTCCCTAAATCTGACATCCCTGTCCTTCTCCAGGCTCCCTGAGCTCCCTGGGCACCCCCAGCCCTTGCCAAGGCTGTGCCAGACACGAGCTGGGCATCAGCAGAGTGCCTGGCTGCTCCAGGTCATTCCTGAGCTCCCAGCTCCTTCCTGGCTCTGATTTATTTACCTGCCAAAAACCCCATTATCTTGAAGGAGCTGGGAGAAGCCTTGACTAAAGGTGAGTGCCTGTGTGCTGCTGGTTAACCCAGAGCTTTAAATCCAGGTTTAATCCAAAGACAGTGGAGTTATTTGCTCTCCCAGTGCTCCCCTGAGCTGCAGAACTGTCTGGGTTTGGTGGGAGATTGAGCTGGATTTTGTTAGCAAAATTCATTTGTCCAGCAAAGCTATTGGCATAAAATGGTGATTTAGGGACACCAAAGTGTTCCTCAGCTTTTTTCCAGCCCATCTCTGTAAGTTTAACTTGCTTGAAAAGAGAAAACTGATTTTTTTTAACTGTATCAGTTTCTTACAAAGCAATGTTTGGGAAAGAGGATATAGGACATTTTATGATAATGAAAGAATGGAAAGAAGAATGTGGGTAAGGGTTGTGGAAGGGCTGGAATAAGAGCAGGACAGGGAAAGATGGGAAAGCAGGGGGTATCAAGGTGGAGAGCAGGAAACATGAAAGGGTGAGAACTTGAAAAAGGAAGTGGTTGAGGAGGAACCTGGTGAAGAAAAGCAATGGGGGGAGATGTGAACAGCAGGGAAAGTGAAAGTCAGGGGAGGTTAATGGTGCCTGATGGTTGAACGGGCCCTGATTTCCTTATCAATCCCAAATCTCTGATGCCTGAGGAAGTAGCTCATGGGAAGAACTTGGCATGGCAATGCAAGCTCCAAGAGATGGCACAGACAGCTTTGGGCATTTCTGAGTTACCATTCATCTTCTGTCTCCTCCAGTTCCCTGCTTTTCCCTAGGAGGGCATCAGCAATATCCTTGGATGCTGAGAGTGGAGAGCAGAGGTGTCACTGCCTTGACATGGTCAGGACTGGGGGATTGCACAGATGGAGGTACCAAACTGGTGTCCAAATAGGCAGAGCTCCAGGGCTGGGTCAGGGAGGGTCTGTGGGGAGGAGAGGAGAAGGGTGGCTGTGATGAGAACAGGCAGTGATAGAGAAGACAGAAATTCTCCTCTCATTCTCTCCTTGCAACTGTCTTGGGGGATATTTTAATTAAAAGCTTTCATCCAGGAGGGGACTGAGGTGAGAGAGAGGCAGAGTTATTACCAGAGTTATTACAGGATATTCCTGGGAGTCAAATCATGGTTCCTAATATAAAAGCAGCAGCATTTTGCCAGCTTTACACCTGGGGGCAGAGCAAAGTGCAGCCCTTTGTAGGACTGTGTGTTGAGCTACCAAGATCCAGCAGAGGTGTTTAGTGCAATTAAACCTCTCCAAGGTGGGAAGCTGCTGGCAAGGGGTGCTCTTGGATCAGTGCAGAGCATGGAGGGGCTGTGCCATCCCAGCATGTCACAGAGTCACCCAACAGGCTGGGCTGGAAGGGACCCCCAAGGACCAGGACCATGCCCAGAGTCACCCCCTGGGCCTGAGATGCTCGGGCAGCCTTTAGGGGAAGAGCAACACTCAGTTTTCAGTTCATGTGGCACAAGAGGATCAGCTGGGCTGACAAGGGGCTTGAGGAAATGTGGAACAATGCTCAGAAAGGAGAGGGATGGGCAGATTGAAATGTTCCCCCCCTGTGCAGTCTCCTCTGGTTACAGACACCCAGATGCTCAAATCACTTGCAGGATGCTCCTTGTGTCTCCCTGGGGCTGCCAACCTCTTGCCCTGGAGGAGCAGCTGCTCCCTTGGGTGCTGTGCTTTGGGGGGCACAGGCTGGTACCTCTGAGCTCCCTGGCCTGGCTGCAGTGCCCGTGCTGGTGCCAACTGAGCTGCTCCCACATTGCTCAGCCTCCACTGTGGCTGTCCCTGCCAGCTGGGCCAGTTGCATCAGCAGGCTGTGATGAACAGAGCATTGCCCAGGGGTTTTTGGGGTGCCAGGTTTCTCCAGAGCAGTGTCAGGTGCCCAGCCACCTTCTCCAGTCCCTGCCCCTGCTGCTGAACCTGCTCCTGTGTTCTCCAGGGCTGGAGAAACCCAGAACCTGTGTGGGAGAATTCCTGTGCTTGCTCTCCTGTCTCAGGTCTCTGTTCTCCAGCCCTCAGGACTTCTTGTAGCTTATCTTGCACTTTCTGCAGGCTCAGAGGAACAGGTTTTCTACTCCTGATCCAAGAGGAAACAAGTCCAGGGAATGAACTCCTCCAGAGCAGCTGCCAGACTGATGATCTGTTTCTCCACAGTGAAACTTGTGGAGATATAAATGTTTAACAAAGGTTGCTGTTACCTTTGTCCTGCCCAGTCCTCTTTTGCCATGTCTGAGACAGGTCTGAGAGGAGGTACCTGCTCCTCAGCCCCAGGGCAGGTGGCTGAGGTGTTGCCAGTGCTGAGCAGAGCAGGTGGATCCCACCCAGACACACCTTGGCACGGCAGTGCTGGGCAAGCACCAGCTGGTCCTGAGCTGCAGCTGGCTCAGACTCTGCCAGGGAGCAGGAAAGGCAGGGTGGGAATGCTGGGATTACTCCCCCACTTTGGTGTCTGCTCCATGAGCCTGGGACCCCTTCACCTTGGGAATAAGGTGTCACTAACAGTGAGTTTCAGGGAGCACTTACTTCTGGCAGGGATTCCACCAGTGAGGACCATGATTTGTGACTTAAAAACAAGCCATGTGTGCCCTGCAGGGTTTGCAGCCAGCAGGGATTCCTTAATTCTTGTCTAGTCCAGCTCAAGTCTGAGCATCCTTTTGTCCACTTTCTCCTGCAAACTGAGATGAGAAAGGCTTGGAGTCTGCAGTGTGGGTTTGGCTGGGGCTGTGTCAGTCCCTCCAGCTCTGGGGTTGTGCAGGAGGGCCCCAGGCTGTGCCAGGCAGTGGGTGCTGCTGTCTCTGTACAGGTACAGCAGCCTGCTCTCAGGTTGAGGAGATGCTGTGCTTGCTTGGCATCTCCAGCAATAGCTGTGCTCCCTGTGTTGCAGCAAAAATTGTATTTGACCCCTTTAAACACCTTTTTGATTAGAGATGTCCCACATTACATACCTGGTGAGAGAGGGGGTTGGTGTCCCCATCTCCATCACCCTCCTGATGGGAGCTGTTTGCAGGGCTGGGTTTTCACTGAGAGCCTAAATTGTTTCAGCTCTCCTTCCCCTGGCACACACCCTGCACTTGAATAAATCAGAATTATACCTGCCTGGTGTCAGGAAGCCAAGGAGGGAGCTCAGGAGTGTCCTGGAGATGCAGGCACACAGCTGAATAAATGGCTTTAGGGATGATGAGGTGGGCACAATGCATTTGGGTCCTAAAGAGAGCCCTGGGAGCAGCTCCTGCATGGGAGAAGGGGCAGGGATGCCAATTCCCTGTGGGCAGGGATTGGGAGGTGTCAGCACTTGTGCTGCCTTCCTGTGGCTCAGCCAGCTCAGGGGTGACGGGGCTGGAGCCTGTTCTGTGTGCTCAGTCAGTCAGGAATTGCTGCCTGGGGTTTGTTGGGGTTCACTAATGTGAGTCCTTGTGGTATAAACCCCCCTTTTTTCATGGGGATGGGGTTGAGGACTGTGCTCTGGGCTGGGGGAAGGCAGATGTCCTGCTGATGTGCCTCAGGAGGGAGCAGTTTGTGACCTGGATCATTAATTAGCAAAGGCATAGTTCTCATCTTGGGCTGGCAGCAAGATTTGCTCTTAAATATTTTAGTTTCTTGCTTCCAGCTGTCCAGTTGGTCTTTGTTTCCTGAACTTGCTTTGAGCAGCACCTCAGCTAAAGTTGTGGGTATAAAATACCCTCCAAGAACGGTGTCACTTCATATAATTTATTCAAAATGTTATATATCTTAACACTGAATTGTTTTCCCAGTAAATTAATTTTCTTTTGGAAGCAAAAGCAGCCCTACATTGTCTTGTCATCCATACATTATTAATGGCAATCTATTTTTAATTTAATGAAGAATTATGCAAAGAGCAAGGGAGGAAGGTTGCCTTGCAGCATCCTTGGTCTCTCTGCCTCGATAACCTCCAGCAATCGAAGAGGTTATATTTAAAATCCTCTCTTGCTTGGCACTTTCATCTTCTTAACTGCAAAGGTGTTTAAGCTCAGAGAAACTATCAAAGGAGGAAGGAATGTGTTGGCAGAGGTGAGAAGTGGTGAAGGGTTGGCTAATCCTGCTCTTTGAGTGGCTGGCAGAAGTTGCTGTGAGGAGAGAATTGGCTGCAACAGGAGCTGTTGCTGCAGCTCCCCAAAGTTTATTGAGGTAGCAAAAAGCTGAATCACTGTGTGAATGTGATCAGATTGGGAGCTCTGTCAGCCTGGAAGTTCAGAGACTTGGTCATGGGTATCATAAACCAGCTTTAGAAACCCTCAGGCTCCTGTGCAGCAAAGCTGTGTGGGGTTCCATCAAACCCCAGCAGTTCTGGGCCTGGGACTCTGAGAGATGTCCTAAAGACCTGTCAGATTGGGACACTGAGACATGCATGGTGGTGTTTCTTCATAACTGGGGAATTCCTGCTGGGTGAGAAATAAAAGAAGGATTATTGTTTGCTGTAGGGTCCACAGCCCTGCTGTAGGGTCTGGAGCCCTGCTATAG